>JASAND010016003.1:0-24127 GCA_030248195.1 Trissonchulus latispiculum
GGGAGGCGTATTGCTGATGCGAACATGGTGAAATATTCAACGAATGCTCTGATGCGGAGTTACATGGCTCTCCGAAGCAGTTTGGTCCGGCGCAACGTTGGCCATAAATACGCTGTACGTAGACTTATAACTGCTGCCTTGATTGTCCGCAACAATAAGATAAAGAGCTTCTACAGTACCATGTTCTACCTCAGGCGTATATGGGACAAGGCGGAGTGTGCGGCAACGGATAATGACTCCGAAGACCGAGAGACTGTCTTGCGGGAAAGTTACGGACAGGGTCAATACCACGTGAGATCACACGAGAGGTACGACCACACAGACGCTGATCAGATGCCGGGGGCGGACATTGATGAAGTAGTTTCAGAGGTGGTGAATGGATTGGTAGAGCTGGTTTCAAAAGAATTGGATCAGACTGAGGTTGGCGATGAGGTGGTCGGGGATGCTGAGGTTGGTGAGTTGGACAAGTCTGAGGACAGTTTTAGTCTATCAGGGAACGACAGCTCGAAGAAAAAAAGGCGTGCTGGAACCGAAATGATTCCGTGCGGTGAGCGTTGCGTAATCCCTGGTAACTGGGCTCGGAAGCTTCACCGAAACTTGTCCAGATTGAATCCGAAAGTGAAGTTTACGAAACTGAGGCGTGCGCTGCTCTACTTTGAACTTTGTCCTGCTTGCGAAGGATTGAGGTACCCGGAATGTTCAATGGGTGAAGATTGCCAGGACAACATAAAATACTTGCGACATTATGTATGTCCTCATTATGCTTCTATGAGGACTTTCATCAGAAGGCTGTACGAAGCCAAGGAAATGGCTCTCTGGATATCAAGGTTTGAAACAGTCCTGTGTGGTGGCGATTGGAGGGAGTTCTCAAATTTCATCAGCAACTACACTAAAGTGGAGAAAGAGGTTCATGTGGAAACAACAGGGTCCCGCGGTGACGGGGAGAGCATGGAGATTGGGATCCTTTCCAGTTACGGTGATTTGAGGGCGAAATGGATGGAGCATTTGTATGAGTTTCCTACCCATCCATGCGGTTCCTGCCACCGATTGTTCAAAGCTAAGGAGTTGGTTCAGATTGAGAGTCGGGATGACAAAAAACTTGGGTCCCATACGTTCCATCCTAAGGTCCTGAAGGCTATAGAGGAAGGGGCCATTGTCTTCCCTTGCAGAATTTGCCGTAATCATTGTTTGGTTGGGATCAAGAGGGGTGATTTGCCTGGACTGTGCGTGGCTAATGGGATGGGTGTGGATGAGTGCCCGCAGGAACTTAGGGGCCTAAATTACTTGGAGCGGTTGCTATTGCAGAGGCGGAAAAGCTTTATGAATATCGTAAGCTTGAAACCGTATACATACCGGGGTCCTGCCTCAACGTTAACGCGCGCGATGCGTGGCAATGTTATCCACTTACCTTTGCCAGGACAGACCTACGGAGAGACGGTTAAGGAACTACCTTCGACGGATTGTTTATGCATTCTTGTTGATAGCTTGCCGACGCAGAAGAAGGTGGTTTGGAGGACTCTGATAGATGTAGGCAGTTGGGGCGGCGGCGTGCGTTGGTTGAAGCAAAACAATCCGCACTACAGCGACGTGACGGTGAACACTTCTCTGTTGGAGGGAGAAGTGCCAATTCAGCAGGAGGTCGATGAATGGATTTCTGGGGAGGATACACTGTTGCGTCGGGTACCGGAGTCAGAAGTTATGGACCACTACAGTGTTATTGCTGTGGACAACGCAGCGTCTAACGCGAAGGACATTGATTTGTATGCGGTGAAACGGGTAACCGCTGAACCGACGTCGGACAGGGACCCTTTGAACGATGTGCTTTGCTACCCTCATCTCTATCCGAAAGGCCGGTATGGACAGTGCGAGGAGCGCGAAAAGCTTGTCTATACCGCAAACTACGTCAAAGCCAGACTGAGAAATATGGATCCTCGATGGCGTCTGGATCTAGAATTTTTGTTCGATATGGTCCATCAGAAGGACATGCGGGCGTTAGATAGTGGAATTGCGGCTACCCTGAATGCCAGTGGCACGGACAGCGGACTGACAGCCGCTGCTCTGTTAGATCGCGTACACAGGAAGGACGTGAAACTGGAAGAACAACTGTTTTGTACATTTGCAAAAGTTCCGGGGACTAAACAGTACTGGGAGTGTTTCCGCGGAGACTTGACGGTGATGGATGACACACACGGTCCTGCTACGTTTTTCGTAACTTTGTCATGTGATGAGCAGGGTTGGCCTGACATGCGTGACTACCTGGTGGAGATGAACCGGCACATTCCAGGAGTTGAAACATTGTCCACTGCCAGTCTTTGTGCAATGGATCCTGTTTCTGTAAGTGTACACTTCCATAGGAGATTTCAAACGTTTATGGATGATGTAATATTAGCGCCAGACGGGATAGCCGGGGAAGTTGTGCATTGGGCTTGGCGGAAAGAATACCAGGCAAGGGGCGCCCCTCACATTCACATGAAACTGTGGGTAAAGGATGCGCCTGTGTATGGGGTGGGCCCTGATGAGAAAGTGGTGGAGTTTATTGACAAATACATCACCTGCGCCATTCCAGATGCAGAAAAAGATCCCATCCTACATCATCTTGTTACCACCAAACAGCATCACAAGTGTACTCCCAGTTGTTTGCGGAAGGGATTTGACAAATTTAAGAAAGCATTTGCGGAGGCGCTGCTTTGTCGCTATGGGTTTCCCAGGATGGCAACTGAGGAAACGGTGCTGAATTCCGTGGAATCGACAGTTAAGGCAAGGGCTGGGGGTAAGAAGGTGAAAAAGATTTATTGTGTCAAGAGGAAGGAAAGTGAAGTAAACATTAACGACTATAATCCCCCTTGTGAGCTTTTCTGGGGATGCAATACGGACTGGCAGTTGGTAGCTGAAGCTTCGAGGATGCTCAATATCTACATAACGTCGTACGTTTCCAAGCAGGAGAGGCAGGCGACAAAGAAGGCCTGGGAAGCTGTGGATAAGGAAAAGACGGCGTACGGTCAGCTTAAAAGTATGGGGTACAAGCTATTCCGTGATCGTGAAATCGGAGCATATGAGGCTGCGGATAGGCTGCTGGCTCATCCCATGTGCGGACTTTCCGATAAGGTGGTATTTGTTGGGGTGAATCCGAGAAGCAAGCGGCGACGGTGTTTGAAGACGTTCAAAGAGGTAGAAGGAATGGATTCAGCGTCAACGGACGTTTTCAAGGACAATTGGATTGACGTACACTATGGTGAGCGACCTGATTCCATGGAGAACGTTAGCTTGCACGACATGGTCCGCGACTACAGGATTCAGAAATATTCGCCTCATGCGGACGGTGTTCCCCAGAAATACCGAGGGTATCCCCAGCTGAAGAATGGTAGAG
This sequence comes from Trissonchulus latispiculum, assembly GCA_030248195.1. NCBI lineage: Eukaryota > Metazoa > Nematoda > Enoplea > Enoplida > Ironidae > Trissonchulus > Trissonchulus latispiculum. The sequence goes on from JASAND010016003.1 coordinate 3,368, forward strand.
GGTGCTTTATTCCGAACAAGACAAAACCACTTATCAAGTATCCCACCGTCCGTCCTCAGGTTTCAGACGATGAAAGGGAACGATACTTTCACAATTTGCTTATGCTTTTTGTTCCCTGGAGGTCGGAAGATGACGTTTTGGGTGGGTACGACAACTATCAGGAGGCCTTTGAGGCTAAGTGTAACTGTGAAGAGTTTGGAGCTCTTCGCACTGCTGATTTCCGTGCAAAGCAGCTACAGGACGCGCGTGAGTACATCGCGAAGCTGCAGGAAGAGGCAAGATTGGAGCAAGAACAACTTGAAATCAGCGAGGATACAGAGGATGAGGTGACGGCGTACGGTGCAGTTTCCGTGGCTGGAAGTGTCTCTGCGCCAACTGAAACGTTCAGTTCTGAAGTCTTAGAACAGCTGGTCGCGTCTTTGAATGCTGAACAGCGGACTGTCTACGATTCAGTGATGGCGAGTATAGAGAGTTCTGCTTCCGGTTCGCCAAAGGCCCTGCGATGCTTCGTTAGCGGGGTTGCGGGGACTGGGAAATCTCATCTCATACATACAATTAGATATGCTGTCTGCCTGAAGTATGGCCCTGGTGCAGTGGCAATTTCGGCTCCAACTGGTCTGGCTGCCCTCAATGTAGGCGGTGTAACGGTCCACAAATTGTTGAAGCTTCCTATTCAGCACGGGGAGGATGCGAAGTTTTGGAGTCTTCGTAAGACTGAGCTAAAGGTGGTGTCAAACGAATTGGACAATGTTGTGGTTTTCATAATCGATGAGATATCCATGGTGTCCAACAAGGTTTTGGCTTACATCCATCTTCGGCTGAATGAGGCATTGGTGGATTCCAAGTCCAAGGAACCCCATCTGTTTGGAGGAGACAAGGTAGTCCTTGTCGTTTTCGGGGATCTCCTTCAATTGCCTCCGGTGCGGAGCCAATTTTGTTTTGAAACTATCAGCGGTGCTGACATGACGAAATTTTTTGGCTCTGTTCCATTGTCCAACAATCTATGGCGGGAGTTCAGCTATGTGGAGTTGACTCAGAATATGCGTCAAGCTGATGATTTGGCTTTCGCGGAACTGTTGTCTCGAGCCAGAGTTGGTTCCTTAACTGCCGCTGACATTGGAATACTGGAGGGGCGGGTCCTTGTGAAGGGACAGGATGGTACCGTTGGTGTGAGAGCTGATATTCCGGAAGGCAGTTCTTTGACGGACTGCTGTGTGGAGGACGCGGTTGCGTTTTACCTGGAGCTGTTCGGCGACGACGACAGGGCTCTCTGCCTTTTGCCCAAAAACGCCGATGTTGCGCATTTTAACAAACTGATTCTGGATAAGCTGCGCATCCGACCGTTTTCCGTGGACGCAGAGGATTCTTGGTCAGACGGGAAAAAGAGGAGAAGGAGGACTCCGAAGGCACACAAGAGGAAGAAGGCTTCAGAGACTGGAGGGTTGGAGGAAAAACTTTTGCTTGGCATCGGGACTCGTGTCATGCTGAGGAGAAATATTAATTTGGAAAAAAAATTGGTAAATGGGTCCCTTGGCGTTTTGGAGGGGATTAAGCGAGGAGTGATGCCTGGAGAACAGCGGATTGAAGCCCTGCTTATTCGGTTTGATGGGATGGACGTGCCGGTTGAGGTCTATCGGAGTCAGGTTCCTTTCCACATCAGTAAAAACGTGACTGTGACTAGAAGTCAGTTCCCAGTGACACTGGCTTATGCCATCACGGTGCACAAGAGCCAAGGCCTGAGCCTCCAGACTGTTATGATAGACTTGGGACAGAACTGTTTCGAGTCTGCGATGGGATACGTCGCTCTGTCTAGATGCCGCCAATTGAAGAATCTGTATCTACTTGCTTTCGACCAAAATCGGGTGTGGTGCAAGACTACCTGCTGCGGGGAGTACGACAGACTGAGGCGGCTTTATAACGAGCGGATGGGTCCCCAGGTTCCACTCCCTGCTATGCCCCCGGCAAATTTGAGTGCGGATCCACGGTGTCGGAAATTCCGGAGAGCGGTGAGTATTCCGGCTTTGTTGCGTACAATGGAAGAAAATGCCCGAGTTGATCCTGCGGCTGCCCTTCCAATTCAACCTGCGGGTATGGCGGAGGCGAGTCAGTTTCTGAGACTAAGGAATTCTGGGGAAAATGCTTGCTATGCTAACAGCGTGGTTCAGGTTTTGTTTGGTATGGGCGATCCTTTCCTGGGAAGGCTGCTGCGCTGCAGCGGGGAGAACAGGGTTCTGACGCAACTGGCTATCCTTCGCAGGCGTGAAATGGAGAGGCCCGGGGATATCCACTGTGGCAAGGCGTTGCGGAGCTGCGTTGGACCCATGTTTCGAAACAACAATCAGCAGGATGCAGGGGAATTCCTGGGCTGCATTGTGAATTCCTTTTTGCCAGGAGGGTGTCAAGATATGCTGGCGTTCAGCGTTTCCACAGAATTCCGTTGCATTTCGTGCGGACAGGATTCCAACTCTGTGGTTCCTTGTTCCTACATACTGAATCTAAATCTTCCAAGCAGGGGGAGGGTAACTTGGATGGAGTGGCTTAAACAACGGGAGTTTGTGGAGCGGGATTGTGGTGTTTGTAACCGAGGCAGGCAGCACAGCTCACAAACGACCATTGACGTCTTTCCCACTGCCAACTACCTGGTGATAGAGATAGGACTTTTTTTTAATGATCGGGACAGTGGTGGGATTTGGCGGAGCGAAGGCTCCGTAGTTGGGGTCAGGAGTGCCGGGGTAAAGGTGGGGACTGCCAAATTTTTTCCGGTGGCAGCTGTAAAGCATGAGGGTGATTCTCCAGATTCGGGGCACTACACAGCTTATGTCAGGTGTCCTACTGGGGGATGGCTGGAGATTTCGGACTCCTCTGCTTCATCTCGGTCGTCCTTACCGACTGGGCTAAAGGGGATTCGGGTATTGGTTCTTCAAAGGGAAGGATTGCTGAACTGAGGTAAATTAGAGGCAAGCATTTGAAGAGGACAGAAGAGGAGATAAGGAAGCATGTGAAGTGTAAGGCGGAAAGATGCACTGCAATTAAACTGTTATAGCAAGGAATAATGAAGACGTTGTGTGGTTAATATAAAAAGGGGTTAAACCGTTGTTAATTGTTTTAATTGATGCGGAGATATGGGAAAAGTTGAGTTTGTAGTAGGCAAGGAGTGTTAGGGAGTTGGAATCAAGATGTAAATCTGAAATGGTAAAACTTTAAATCTTTAATAGTTGCGTATCAGCCAGGGACCCACTAGGATTTACACAAAGGGGTTGTTCAGCCTGAAAAAAATTTAACGCTCGCGAAGGCATTGAGAAATTTAAAAAATGTCTAAAGGTCACTATTACGCAATTTGCCAGTGATTTGCCATGATTAAAAGATTGCCATGGTTTTTGAAAATTGAAGAGATAGACTGTGGAAAACCTTTAGAAGACTTTCTATAAACAGTCTGAGGAGTTTTACGACATTAAAAATCCAAAGTGGAGGAACGTCTGCTAAGTTTTTGTAAATGGAAAATCAAGTTAGGTTTTCAAGGTTCTAGTTGCTACGGTGATCTTATTTAGGTGAGCGAGTTTCCCGAGCCTTTTGACATTAACGATTTGTTTTCACGAAGGATAGTGAAAAATCTTCGCAGCGTGAGTGACTGGTGTGGTTTAATCCGTTGAAGTGCCATGCTTTCGTACGCTAAGCTAGATTTCGCAGTTTTTGGTTTCTATATTGTTATTGCTATTTTAGGCTTAGATCCGGGCTGTGCCTTTCAGTTAGATTGTTTTGGCTTCTCCAATATTGTGCTTTTAAAGTGAGTTTTAAGTTTTTGCTGTGTTGTGAAATTTCTCTAAAGGTTGGTTTAAATACAGAAACTACGATCTAAAGGCCTAGTCAATGAATTTTAGATATTTTCGCTGGTATACATATACTTTGGCTCTTTCTGACCTGGTTACTTTCTCAGAAATATTAGATACATGGATTCTTGACTTCACAGCATATTTCTGTTTTGCTGTTGCATATTAACGAACGGGCTGTGCCTAGCAATTGATCAGTTCGGTCCTTCGTTCTTTTTTATATGTAGGTTAAGTTTTTATTCTATAATATAGGTAAAGGTTCAGGTTGAGGTTGATACTTTTAGGTTCAGATCTGTATATCGCCTTCCTTCCAATGAGCTGAACTATGGGCTTTGTGCTTTGGATCGTGTTGCAGTGTGGATTAAATTCTGAGTCAAGTTGATTTTAGGAGGGAGGTGAGGCTGGATTTTGATTTGATGTTTGATTTATAGATAGATGGTTCTTTTGATGGTTCGAAAACTTTAAATTTTTATGATTGCAGAAAGCTTTCTGTTTTATGAAATGCTTTGTTTTTATGTATTGCAGGATACATCGGAGGATAGCGGCCGTTTGAGTGCGAAAATTGTCCGAGAACAACAAGCGGGAGAAGAGAAGACGCATTGTTTCGGTGAGTGGTAGCATTTCTTAATTTTGGAAAGATTTGTGTAAACTCTCAGACGAACTGTGAGTGTGTAGGTTATTTCTGTGTTCGTTGAATATCTAGTTTTAGTGTGTGTATACCATTATATATAGTTTGTTTTTAGTTTCAATTTTGTTTTCAGAGCGGTGAAGGGTCGGATGAAGAGACTAAGATAGACGGCGGCGTTGGTGTCGGAGAGATGTGTGGTTTATCCCAGGGGAGTGATGGAAATGGCGGATCGCTTAGCGCAAAGAAGAAACTTAAATTCGGTTGTGATGAGGAGGAGGAGGAGAGGTAACTTCTGAAGTTTTTTGTAACTTTTGATTTTTACGGGGAATTGTTCAAGTTAGTTATTAACTTTTGCTTTTAGTGAGTGGATACAGCTCCAGGTTTTCTGAATATTTTAATTTCTGTAAACCTTCAGTCTGTGGTTAGAATTATGGCCGACTGTTTTTAATGTATTTTTAATTAATTAATTAGTTTTCAATGTATATTGCGTTTTATTTGTATTTATGTGTTTCAGGACTGCGGTGGGTCGGCTGAAGACATTGGTGCGGGCATGCTTGAGACTGAAAAAATCCACTGCCAGTCCCGCTGGATAAGATTAAGAGTGAAAAGGAGTGACCGAACGGACGAAGGGATTATACAATTGAATTTTTACGTTCCAGTGACATTTTTTTACTTTAAGAAGAAGTTTGCCAAAGACAATGGCAATTTGTTGTAATTGTATTTGAACTGTTTGTTTTGCGTTGTATCTCAATTGTACTTGGTATATATTTACACTTTGCTCAGTAAAAATTTGTTTGTTTTTGGTTTGTATTAAATCTTAGGAATTTGTTGTATTAAGACTTACCATATATATTTTGTGGCTGCGGAGGCACTGGTGGGGGGGTTTGTTTTAGAGGCTTTGGGCGAGGCGAGGCTATAAGTTGTTCTACAGCGGAAAAATGCTGGAAAAAAGAGTTTGAGCCAGGCTATAAGTTGCGCTACAGCGGAAAAACGCTGGAAACAAGTGGGAAAAATGCCCTAGACGGGCATGCAATGGTGAGAATAGGGAAAGATGGAGGGCGGAAAAATGCCAATACATTTTCCGGTCGGCGCTGAAAATGATAGAAACTAGGGTTCAGCACCGAATAGGGAATGCAGTCGGCGCTGAAAATGGTAGAAACTAGGGTTTAGCACCGAATAGGGAATGCAGTCGGCGCTGGAAATGATAGAAACTCGGGTTCAGCACCGAATAGGGAATGCAATCGGCGCTGAAAATGATAGAAACTAGGGTTCAGCGCCGAATAGGGAATGCAGTCGGCGCTGAAAATGATAGAAACTAGCGTTTAGCACCGAATAGGGAATGCAGTCGGCGCTGGAAATGATAGAAACTCGGGTTCAGCACCGAATAGGGAATGCAATCGGCGCTGAAAATGATAGAAACTAGGGTTCAGCGCCGAATAGGGAATGCAGTCGGCGCTGAAAATGATAGAAACCAGGGTTCAGCGCCGAATAGGGACGGCGGGCTGTCATGTTGCTGCGTGGAACAGGCACTTTCTCCGTCCATCCTATTCGCGTGAACTGCGAAACTTAGAGCACTGTGAATCAGTTCAGATGAATGTATATGGATTCTGTGATGATAAATGGTACGTGTGCGAGCTCCTATTGGCTAATTACCTGATCAAAAATGTGTCCTATTTTTTATGCTACCTCGAGCTGTGCATGAGGCAACGTTTACGATTTAATTTCACCGATTGTCATTGGATCGACTCTTATATTTTCTCTGATTATTTATGATTATTATTTTCTCTGGGTTTATTTAATTCTTTATGGCGGCCACTGCTCGTATTTGCCCTGCATGCAAGGAAGTCATTGGAAATGTCAGATCCGTTTCATGTCACTGTTGCTCGGCGGTCTATCATACTGCCTGCGCCATTGGGGAGTCCGCCCTCAATGTATCAACGGGTGTGGTCTATCTATGCCCTTCGTGCATAGATGTGGTGCCGACTATCCCCAGTCTAAAGAAGGACATGGACGTGATGAAGCAGGAGTGGACGACAATGCGATCTTTAATGGAGCAGCATGTTCAGTCTTCGACCGGTCCTGGGGCTCCGCCGGCCCCTAACCGTGATGCTATGGCTTCTTTCCAGGAACGTTTTGACCTCTTGGAGACGAAGCTCGATAGCTTCATGACTAACTTTGATATGGAACATATGCTTGGCGCCTTGGTCACCACTATTACCACCTCTACTGCAGAAGCTCTTTTCGCTTGTCTGTCTGAGTGGGACGAGCGGAAGGAGAAGAAAGATAAAATTTGTGGTTTTGGGATCCCTGAATCTACTGAAAAATCTGACCTTCAGCTTATTCGGGAGGCGGCGGAACAGGCGGGTCTGGACTCTTTTACCATCACCGAGGCCAAAAGGGATGCCCCCCAGCGCGCGGGCCCTAAACTCCTCAAAATCCGTGTTTCTGATCAGCTGGCCAAGAAGGCTTTCTTGGAAGCTGCCAGATCGCAGAAGTTCCCTAAGGATTGGGGTTTCCGTCGGGATATGACCTTTCGCGAGCGCGAAGCGATGCGAACTGCTGCCATAAATCATCGTGGTGGTCTAATGTCGGTTGGGATGCGACCAGTGGTGGAAACTAGAGCCGATACGGGTAATACTTCTTCTGCTCAGTCTACTACGGCTGCAACTGTTTCTGCCCCGCCTGTTGTGCAGAACTCTGACTCGGATCTACAACAGGGTCCACCTACTTATGCTGCTGCTGCTACTGCAGGGGCTGGGACTGGTCGAAGGACCACGGTCCTTCCCAGCCGGCCTCTTCGCAGGCGCCCCCAGGTGCCTTTCCAGTCATACCGACCGGCCTATGGCGACCCAGGAGCTGATTATCTCTCTAGAGCTGAGTACCTGGCGCTAGCGAGAGGCCAATTTGCAACAAATCACAGTCAGCAGGGAAACTGAATTTGAATTTTGGACGCTCTGTTCTTAAATATGAATGTACGTATGTTTACGAACCTAGTTATTTGAAATGTTATTTCTCAAATGTAAATGGTATACTTAGTAAGAAGTTTGAGCTTTTTAAACTTTTAAGTTCTAAACAATTCGATGTTCTTAGCTTAGTTGAAACCAAGATAGATGAACAAATAAATGACGTTTGTTTGTTATCAGGGACAAATTACTACATCATTAGAAAAGACAGAAACAAGCATGGAGGAGGTGTTTGTATTTTACTACGCAATGAAATAAATTACACCATTCCCGCTTTGAGTTCTAGATTGCACTCAGAAATGATTGTTGTTGATTTTGTTTTTAGAACTGTGCGTGTTAGACTTGTTTGTGTATACAGACCCCCCAATGATCAAAATGCACTTGATCTAGTGATACAGGATTTACATTTGGTCTGTTCCGCTAGAAATAATTCAAAACTGATTATTTGTGGGGATTTTAATCTTCCGAAAATTAATTGGGAACTACTAACCGGACAAAGTCAGAAGGATTGGGATTTTTTGAATTGTCTTGCAGATTTGCATTTAACTCAGCACATTCTTAGTCCCACTCGATTTAGCCCCCCTAATATATTAGACTTACTAATAACATATCCTGTTGATTTTGTGGATAATGTTGAAGTATCTTGTCCACTAGGTCATTCGGATCATGCATCCCTAAATTTTCGTGTTTCAGTCTCTATGCAAGAAAAAGATAAGTCTTTTCGTAACTTTTTCGCTATGGACAAAATTGCAATTCATCAAATTTTATGTTCTGTTGACTGGCACTCTCTTTTGTGGTTTGGTTTCGATGGTTCTACTAACCCAGTTGAAGTGTTTTGGAATAACTTTTGTGTATTTATTCATGATATTATTGAAAACTATGTACCAGTTGTTAAATGTAAATCTTATAATTTAATGTGGCCTGTTACACTGAAACGCTTAGAGAATCGCAGAAATGCTGCTTTTAAAACTTGGACGCGAAATATGGATTTTAATGCAAAACAAGAATATGTTGCACTAACCGATATTTTTAATAGAGAATTAAAATCTTTTCTACGGAATCATGAAATTTCTCTTGCTCATAACCCAAACAACAAGAAATTTTTTAAATATGCAAACCAAAACCTAAAAACGAAGTCTGGTATTCCAACCCTTCAATCACAAGATGGTTCGGAAGCATATACGGACTCTGAAAAATGTAAAGTCTTGAATAATTTTTTCTCCTCTGTTTACACCGATGATAATGGAATTATACCTGAAGTGAATCATGTATGTCAGTTTACTTGTGATATGATTATGTTTGATGTTATAGATATCTATGAGGTTTTGTGTAAGCTTAAGCCTACACTAGTGAGTGGGCCTGAGGATATTCCATATATATTTTATAAAACATTTGCTGCTGAATTAGCTTTTCCTATATACCTGATTACAGACTTTTGTTATTTTACGGGTACCGTTCCTCAGGGCTGGAAAGATGCCAACATAACTGCGATCTATAAAAATAAGGGATCAAAAGCTTCTGTTGATAATTATCGCGATATTTCTTTAACCAGTGGTGCCGCACGGCCTTTAGATTGTTTGATAAATAGAAATGTTATGAAGCATTGTATAAATAGAAATATAATCGCATCAAATCAACATGGTTTCCTTAAGGGCAGATCAACTGTTACTAACCTATTGAATTGTACTAATAATTGGATAAAATCTATGGATTCTAAATTGCTTCTAGATATTGTATACATTGATTTGAAAAAGGCTTTCAACTCCCTTTCAATTCCAAAACTAATACATAGGCTTGAGTCTTATGGGTTTTCTGGGAAATTTTTAAATCTTATATCTGCTTTTGTCTCTGGAAGGCGACAAAGGGTTCGTTTAAATGAATCGTTTTCAAACTGGAGTACTGTAGTTAGCGGTGTCCCACAAGGTTCAGTATGTGGTCCGACATTATTTTTGGTTTTTATTAATGAGTTTCTTTTCCTTAACAATAATAATTGTTGTTGTGCTTATGCGGATGATATAAAAATGTTTGTCTCTGGTATCGATCGACAAAACGTTCTACAGAATTTGCTAAATAATTTCGAGAAATGGGTGTCTGATTGGCAGTTAACCGTTTCGATCCAAAAAACAGTTATTTTGCATGTCGGTCGTAATAATCCGAAATTCGATTACAGTTATGCAAATGAAGTGCTTGTGGGCGTTGAAGGGTACACAGATCTTGGTGTTTGGATGGTAAATAATCTAAAATTCTCAACTCATATCGCAAAAATGTGTAACAAAGCAAGATCGGTTTTATCTCTTATTCTTCGCAATTTTGTATCTGATGATATTGCGGTGAGAGTTAAATTGTACAAAGCCTATGTTCTACCGATACTGTTTTACGCTTCTGAAATTTGGAATCCATGGCTTATAAAAGATATTAAGGAAATCGAAAAAGTGCAAATTACTTTCTGTTCTTCTTTTGTGTATTTAAACCAGTACAATTATAAAACTCAGTGTGAACTGCTTGGTCTCACCATTTTAGAGCTCGAACGCATGTTTGTGGATTTGGTATTATTATATAAGATAATTTTCGGATATACTGTTATAGCTCCTTCTGAGCTTTTTGTCTTTGCTTCTATACCTTACGAAAGTCGGGGTCATTTGCTTAAACTAAAATGCCCAAAGTTTTCTACTGATTTATTAAAATTTTCTTTTGCCTGTCGAGTAATAGGTCCCTGGAATGCATTACCTGAACGCGTTATTCTTAGCAGAACCGTCCTTGATTTTAAAGAAGGATTGAAAAGCTGTAAAAGTATACTGTGCAAGTATCTACGTGTTTATAAGTAAAATATATGTACGCATTGTATTTCTGTCTGTATCTCTGGTACATATATATACTTGAATAAATCGTGAATCTGTCTGCGTTGTCTTTTCCGTTGCTTATAACTTTGGAAATAAAATTCTTGTTCTTGTTCTTGTTCTTGTTCTTGTATGTGGAGAATAAATTGAGATGTATAATTTAAAAATGGGGGTGTGGGGGGAGTTTATAGTTTTAATAATATTATTATGTTTTGTTTTAGAATTTGTTTAGTAAAAAAAAAAAAAATAAAGAAAAAGGGAGGATAAGGAGGGGGGGGGTTTTTTGGAATTTGTTGGGGTTTTGGGTGGGTGGGGTATTCGGCGCTGAACCCTGGTTTCTATCATTTTCAGCGCCGACTGCATTCCCTATTCGGCGCTGAACCCTAGTTTCTATCATTTTCAGCGCCGATTGCATTCCCTATTCGGTGCTGAACCCGAGTTTCTATCATTTCCAGCGCCGACTGCATTCCCTATTCGGTGCTAAACGCTAGTTTCTATCATTTTCAGCGCCGACTGCATTCCCTATTCGGCGCTGAACCCTAGTTTCTATCATTTTCAGCGCCGATTGCATTCCCTATTCGGTGCTGAACCCGAGTTTCTATCATTTCCAGCGCCGACTGCATTCCCTATTCGGTGCTAAACCCTAGTTTCTATCATTTTCAGCGCCGACTGCATTCCCTATTCGGTGCTGAACCCTAGTTTCTATCATTTTCAGCGCCGACCGGAAAATGTATTGGCATTTTTCCGCCCTCCATCTTTCCCTATTCTCACCATTGCATGCCCGTCTAGGGGTTTTTTCCCTTGTGGGGAAATGTGGGGTTGGGGGGGGGGGGGGGGGTTTAATGCATCGACCTGCTCCAGCACATCATCGCCCAGCCTGAGAGGTGGTAGATTTGCAGAGCGTTTTGACCTGTGCACATGCATATCTTTGCATTTAGATGGACTAAAGTTGATTTGCCAGGTCCTTCCCCAGTTCGAAATGTGGCGCAGATCAGCGTTCAGCAGATCAGCCGCGACTAGACTGGCGGATTTGGCAAAAGGTACATAGACGGTGATATCGTCTGCAAACATAATGACCGGGTTGATTAAGTCGTCAGCTAGATCGTTGATGTAGATGAGGAATAGTAGCGGACCCAAGATAGAGCCCTGGGGGACCCCAGCCAGCACCGGCTGATAGGACGAAGCGTCTCCATCTACCCATACTGCCTGTAAGCGGTCAGTCAGGTAGCTGCGTAGCCAGGTCAGTAGGGGGCCCTGGATACCACACCGAGCCAGCTTCCAGAGGAGACCCTTATGCCAGACCGTGTCAAAGGCTGCTTTGATGTCCAGGGCCACAATACGGCCCTCATTGCCAGTGTCTAGCGCATTAGAGAGCGTCTGTGAGATCAGGAGAAGTGGGTGAAGAGTGGAACGATGCTTCCGGAAGCCATATTGGTCTTCGGAGAGCAGAGAGTGCGCTTCCAGGTATTTGTTCAGTTCGAAGGCGATGTAACTCTCCATGACCTTCGACACAACTGGCAGCAGGGCAATTGGGCGATAGTTGTCAGGGCAAGTCCGGCTGCCCTTTTTGTACACCGGTATTATTTTGGCTGACTTCCAAGCAGTAGGGACAATACCGGTTTCCATAGACAGGTTGAATAGGTCTGATAAGGGCTTTGATAGTTCACGCCAACACAGTTTCAACACAACCGCAGGAATGCCGTCCAAGCCAGGAGATTTCGTAGTGTCCAGGCCACGCAGAATTTTGGCAACCCGCCGGGGTCGGAATCGGAAGGTGTTGAATGTGTGGTTGGGTTCCGGAGCAATCTGAGGAACTGGTCTGTCTGGATCAGGGCACCTGGCTTTTCTGGCAAAACTTGAGTTGAGAGCTTCGGCCTTGGCGACAGGGCTCACTAGCACAGTATTGTTGAATTCCAAGGGTCCTATGGTAGATTTAGGATTCCGCACCAGGACATCATTGACTAAATTCCACCATTTTCGTCCCCTACATCCGCTGATATTTTCGGCGACCGATGATGCGTGAGCACGCTTCTTCTGCCTAAGCAGGATGTTGTACCTATTTCTAGCTTCTTTGTAAATGTCACGCAGTTCAATGGTTGGCGTCCTTTTCCATCTGTCCCAAGCCAGCTGTTTACGCTTCAGGGCTCTGAATAGCTCCGCGTCAAAGAAACCCTTGCTGCGTGACGGCGAGATGGTTTTGAGTGGGACAAAGAGGTCAATAGCCAGAAGGATCTCAGCAGCTAAGTTGGACCAAGCATTGTCACTAGAGCCGCTGACAACGGCAGACCAGGGCCTACCAGCCAGGAATGACACAATTTGTACACATTTTAGGTGCGAAACACGTATGATAATGGTATACTACAGGGGCGCACATAAGGGGAGGCGGGGGGTGCGGCCGCCCCCCCCCCCCCCGAAACCAGATGTAAAGGAAAATTTTTATTGTCCGCGCGTGGCGCGGACGTAAAATTTCAAAAATTTTCGCGCCTTCGGTGCGAAACTTAACTTTTGCTTAATTTACCCATTATTTCAGTTAGGTTTTAAACCTTTCAATAGCAACTTTTTAAACTTATCCAAAAATTTTCGCGCCGTCGGCGCGAAATTTTTTCTATTTTTGCTGAATTTACGCTTATTTTTGCATTTTTAACGTTGTTATCCGAAATTTTTCAACTCTGGGGGGCGATGCCTCCAGACCCCCCAATTTTTCTGAGGTCCGCCCCCCCTGAAAAAAGTTCCTATGTGCGCCACTGGTATACTACACTTATTTCGAGCCGAAGGCGCGAAAAGTTTTTTAAAAATGGGCGTTTTACACATGGCAGGAAAAAATTCCTGGGGGGCAACACAATTTCGGGGGCAAGTTCCCCCATCCCCCTCCCCCTGGCTACGCGTCTCGGTGTGCCACCTGTTTGGGTTGGTGGGGGGAGCAGATCCAAATTTGGGCTTCCCCTCCCCCCCATTCACCCCAAGGTGCATAGAAATTGCCAAATTTTTTGGATTTTTGGTCAAAATTTTCAAAAATTTTCCGGCTTTGCCTGAATTTTTTGGTCAAAAATCGTCTATTATGGTACTAAAAGCTAAAACCTTTGCCTCGGGGGACCCCACCAAAATCGGAAATTTGGGTGGGGGAGGACCCCCTAAACTGTACCCAAGTCAAGTTTAGCTAAAAAGGCTTCTTTTTCTATGTACAGCACACTAAACCACTCAAAAGCTACTGTCAATGGTTTTCGTATACGAAAATAGGGCTTGAAAATTGACAAATTTGTGCTAAAGTATGCCTAAATATCCCAGAGTGTGGTTTATAACTGCGTTTGCGTATATATACGTATTACCTCTTAATTGCTATAAACAACCAGCTTTAGCTGTTTATAATTGGCTTATAGTCAGTTTTTTCAAATGTTTTCAAAACTTTTCAGAAATTGCATAATATTTTTCAAGAATTTTGCATTTTTTACTTGGTTTGGACCCAATTTTAAGGGGGGGGAAGGGGTTTAGCTCGCCTTGGGGGAGTAGTTGAGGTCGGGTAGAGGGGGGAGGAGGTCTGGCCTCTGGGAGGGTCTCACACGGGGCAACCTGTAGCCTGGTACACCTATGGGTTTGAAAAAAGTAGGGAGGGATCATCTGGCTAAAATGTGGGAGGGGGAAGTGTTTTTTCGCCGACGGCTTTATGTGTAATGTTACACACTTCGCACCTTGGAGAGCAATTTTGGGACCCCTTGTGGGTGACTTCGCCGAGGAGGGAATTCCTCGTCAACTTTTCAACCTGTACCCTCACCAACTGTCTTATTTTAGAGTTTTGAAAGTGGGGAGCTTCGGCCCCCTCTAGGCAGGGGAAAGTGGGGGGGCAGCCCATGGTATACATTACCTTACCGTTATTATCAGTATATATTACATTTTTTATTGCTATTTTGTCAAGTAAATCTCTCTTTCTTCTTATACCTAAATTTTTAGCGATAGCATTTTTAAGGTAAACACGCGAAAAATCGCTGTTTTTAAGCTTAAAATGAACTTATGAATCCATACATTAGCTAAAAATCGAGAAGAAAATTTGGCCTGAAAAACTTAAGCAAGGTTAATAAAAAATCAAAAATTGAATTTTTGCTGCCATTTTCGTAAACGAAGTCCGATCGAAATAATTTTGATATATATGTACCAATTGGTAATGATCCCCCTCTCTCTCCCCGTAGTGCAAATTTCATGCCAATAGCCCTTGTGTAGCGAGAGTACGTAATAAAAAAATTTTGCGATTTTTTTTAACGAATTCACAAAGAAATCATATCGCAAAATGTCACCCACGGATCTAATCTCTGGATACAGCTAGGAAAATTTTCTTTGCATGCATAAATAGAGCATAGTCTATATTTAAAGTTATGATGTAAAAAATTTGGACCCCGAAGTTTCTTTTAGGTAGGCTTAACTTCGAAGTTCGGTTTAGAACGTAACCCCATATTATTAACCGTTTTGAAAACTCCTCCCTTGATTTTGCAACATCACCATTACCCATAGTACTTTTCCATGGTCCGGAGAAGCATTTTTGTTTCGTGTGTCTGTTACACGCTGTGGCTATATATATATATATATATATATATATATATATATATATATATATATCATAGGGGGTCTGGGCTTATTTTTGGGAATTTTTCTTGGGGGGGCTCTTTGGGGGGGCCCCCTCGGGGGGCGAGTCATTCTTGGGGGGGGGGGGGCGAAAATTTTTCAAAATTTTTCTAAACACATGCTAAAAATAGCGCTATTTTTATAGTAATCGCCAAAAAAGTTCGTTTTTAGTGCAAAAATAGTGCTTAAATAGGCAAAAATCGACTAAAAATCTCCGGCGCAGCCGGAAAATTTTTGAAAATTTGGCCTTCTCAGCGATTTTTTCAGGGTACCAAAAGGGGCACCCACTTTTTTTGGGGGGGGCGATTTTTGGGGGGCCGGGTTTTTTGGGGGGGCCCCCACCCCCCCCCCCCCCCCACTAGAATAAGCCCAGGGGGTCGCTGCAGCGACCCCTATAATATGTGTGAAAAGTGGCTGGAGACAGTGTAAAATAAGCTGCGCAGTAGCTGCGCAAAATCCTGCGCAGATCCTGCGCAGATTTCATGCGCAAATTGTAGAGCACATCGAGTTTAGTATGTCTGTGAAGTTTCAGCCCCGTATCACTTACCGTTAAAAAGTTGCGCCCCGGACCGGTTATGGCGGCGATGTTTTTTTCCGGTTTCTCCTATTTGATGGTTGTATTGTACATAATGTTCGCCGCTTTCACGTGATCTGCAGCGGTGGGCCAACCTAAAGGGCTATGGGGTCTAGTAGTACCCTCTAAAGAATTTAAGAATCACAACTTTTTTTGCGCCGCAGCTGCGCCACAGCGCCGCAGTGGCGCCGCAAAGTCGGCTCATAGCGAAAAGTGACCATTTTTGTGGTCGTCGCTCAGGTCGAACGTTACGAGCTGGAGCTGTTTTCTTTTTATATTCAGAAATTACATATATTGAACTAACTAACGGTCCAGGTTGCGTTTCTCTATCACTTCCCTAGCGACCACAGTGGCCCGTCAAAAATGGCGAAAATTCGAAAATGAAAAATCGAAATTTCTCGCTATCTATTCAACTTTGAAAGCTCAAATCTTCCATACAATGGTTTTCTGGCACGGAGATTCGATTCCCGCAGTCAGTTTTACCGTCAGACCCATCCATCTTGCTGGGCTGGTTCCACTTTGCCGTCGGGAGGGTCAAGTCGGAAACCGCTTCCTGGAGGTCCATAGTAGGCTCTACCTGGCCTCTCAAAACTTTGTCTATAGGGGTCTTCTGGTGTGCCCAGCTCATTCCCGGTTTTGCCGTCCGACGTACCTATTTTGCTGGGCTGGTTCTACTTTGCCGTTTGAAGGGTCAGTCGGGTGGGAGGGTCAAATGGTCGAAAATAAAGTTTCTCAAAAGTGGTCAAATTTGGTATCAAATGAAAGCCCTAAGTGAGCTGAGCAACTTTTGTCATAGAACTGCATACCCAAAGTGGCTGTAGAGTGCTGTGGTGGGGTGGGGTGGGGACTTAGGCGATTTTGGGTCAAAAAGAAAATTTTTCAAAAGTGGTAAAATTTGGCATCAAATGAAAGCCCTAAGTGAGCTGAGCAACTTTTGCCATAGAACTGCACACCCAAAGTGGCTGTAGAGTGCTGTGGTGGGGCGGGGTGGGGACTTAGGCGATTTTGGGTCAAAAGTAAAATTTTTCAAAAGTAATCAATTTTGGTATCAAATGAAAGCCCTAAGTGAGCTGAGCAACTTTTGTCATAGAACTGCATACCCAAAGTGGCTGTAGAGTGTTGTGGTGGGGTGGGGTGGGGACTTAGGCGATTTTGGGTCAAAAATAAAATTTTTCAAAAGTGGTAAAATTTGGTGTCAAATGAAAGCCCTAAGTGAGCTGAGCAACTTTTGTCATAGAACTGCATACCCAAAGTGGCTGTAGAGTGTTGTGGTGGGGTGGGGTGGGGACTTAGGCGATTTTGGGTCAAAAATAAAATTTTTCAAAAGTGGTAAAATTTGGTGTCAAATGAAAGCCCTAAGTGAGCTGAGCAACTTTTGCGGTGTCGGATTTTTGCCTTTCTCAACCGGAATTTAAAGGATAGACATAGGCCCAACACACATATTATCCCCTTTTGTGCGGAGCATTTTTGTTACTTGTATATATATATATATTTGTCTTTTTCAGTTACGTATACGTATACTCCATATGTAGCTACATTAACAGTATGAAGAGTGCCGATGGTTTGCCAACCCAGCGCACACTATTTTCACAGCAAGAAAAGAAGAAAAAAGATCGCCTGAGGGCTAAGCAGGCTGCCCAGTTGAAGAAACGAAAAAAGTGGCGACTGATCATTCGAAATTTGCCCTTCACCTGTACAGCGGACAGTCTGCGAAAAGAGTTGTCCAGTTTCGGTGAAATAGCCGAGCTACAGTTGCCGATGAAAGCGAAGCAATCCCGGCCAGGTAAGGTATATATATATATATCTTTATCTAGTGTACGTATATAACTGCTGGGCTTATACTAAATGGGGTGTGGGAGTTGGCGTACCGTAGACGAGGTTCCTCGCAAAATAGGCCCTGACCAGTGGTAGCCGCTTTTGTCATCAAAGTTGTTCTAAAGAAATCGCTCAGAAATCCATTATTTTGGCGGAACTTTTACTTCTTTCTTATCTTTTTGGCTACTAAATTTCCTTATTATCGGGTAATATCTCAATTTTGCCATGCATGTACGTATATACATTCTATATACAATTTGATTTCTGAGATGATCGCATGGGGACTGGACAACCTTAGAAAATCGGTTTGCTTCATATTTTTGTGAGTTGATTAGACATTACTGACAGGATCGGTAAAACTTGGAAATATCAACTCGTTTTGATGATCGGTTCGTGAATAAGGTCCATCCAGAACGGAGCCCCCCCCCACAAGTTTAAAATCGATCTTCGGATCTTTAATTATTTTAATTTTGACGACTTCAGAAATTTTTTTAAAATACAGCACATTTTTAGTCAAAAATAGTAATTTTTTCCGAAAAATCGGATGCATGTCAAGTTTTTCGTCATAAATTGCTTGAGGAAGGCGCGAAATTTTTTGGTTTTTTACCCGTTTCCCTATTTTTCTCCGTAATTTTTCCTACCTTCAAAACGCGACGGGGGGGGGGGGGGTGGCCGTCCCCCTGTATCCGCCCCTGGGCTGTGCCAAGTTTTAACATTTTACATTTTTAATATTATGCAACACTACAACATGCTGAAGTTACTTGGCTTAACTTAACATATCTAATCTGTCTTTTTGTGTTGTTTTAGCGGGCTTTGCCTTTGTCCAGTTTGTTCACTATCCCAGTGCCGTGAAAGCCCTGAAGACGCTGAATGCTCAGCAGCTGTTTGGACGAACCGTGGTGCTGGACTGGGCCATACCCAAGGATCAGTACATGACCTCTACTGCTGAAGGAGGTACAGATGTTTTTTGAGAAAGCTATAAGTGTGAAAGATGCGTATTTATTTATGACTGTAAGCGAATTTTGGGAAACTTTTCAATTTATCGGAGGTTAAGTCTCAGTTTGAGCATGTACTGCGTATATACTTCCTGGGGTAAGGTAAAGGACTCCCGGAGAAACTCCTATCCTCATGCGAGAAATACAGGGCGTCGCTGCTCATCTCCGATTACAAACCACTTGAGCCAAGAGTGCTACCTCTGACGATAGCTGCAACTGTGGAGGAGGGGCCAGCTCCTCAAGGCAGATGCCCTACACAGTCTCCTGTTACCTTCCCACATAAGTGGTGCCCATTTACCGACCATTTACTGATGGATAGCTGGGTTGGCTAGAGCCCACGGCGAACCGATGTGTGCTTAGTCCCTTGCTCAAGGGGATACTTACTTACTGGGGACAGATTTTTTGTTGGCTAACTCAGTTTTAGGGGGAGGCTGGTCAGTGTTGCCTAAACCAGTTTTAATTCAATAAAACATGTTCTGGTTCTGTTTATTCTGCCCATTCACAAGAATTTTTATAAAAGACGTCTGCACTTTAATATAGCTTCACCCCCCCCCCCCCCCCCCCCCCCCCCCCCCCCCCCCCCCCCCCCCCCCCCCCCCCCCCCCCCCCCCCCCCCCCCCCCCCCCCCACCCCCCCCCCCCCCCCCCCCCCCCCCCCCCCCCCCCCCCCCCCCCCCCCCCCCCCCCCCCCCCCCCCCCCCCCCCCCCCCCCCCCCCCCCCCCCCCCCCCCCCCCCCCCCCCCCCCCCCAGAAATTCGTTCCCCCCCAGACTTGGGTCGCCCCCCCCCCCCCCCCAGGATTCGGGCCTTCCCCCCCAGAACTCTAAAATGCCCGGAAAAATAGGGTTTTGAGGGTAAATTTTGAAAATTTTTAAGCATTTTTTAGCTATTGTAAGCTTAAATTTAAGTTAAAAATAGTTAATTTTTTAGCTTAGCAGCAAAAAATAGCTATTTTTAGGCATTTTTTGAAAAATTTTTCTTCCCCCCCCAGAAATCCGAGCCCCCCCCAGCCCTGGGGGGGACCCCCCCAGACTTCCCCCCAGAAATTTTTGCCTAGGAAAAAGCCAGGCTTCACTTCCCCACAAAAGTTGAGATTATTGTTAATGGGGAGGGTCAGTGGAAATTTGTGTCAAGAAGCTTGGTTCTTGAGAGACTAGAAACTGGTAGAAAAATCGGTTCTGAAAGGAAGAATTTGGATGCACTGTCGTCTTTTCTACTGCAGAATAGTATACCTTACCGTTGTTTTTTCTTAATTATTAAATCTTGCAAAACTGCTCAGAGCATTTCTTTGGAAAAATATATACTGAGTCTCTCGGAAAAAGGCTTCTGACCGACTCAAAGGAATAAAAAAACCAGTTTCTAGCGAAAAGTATCTGAAAAAGGACTACGTATATATCCAAGGGACATCTACTATTTTACCATATTTTTTCAAAAATTCAATAATTTTTTGCTAAGGAAGCATTAGTGTAAGTTTGGTCATAAATTGCCATAAACGTTTGCCGTTTGTTCATTTTGTCTTTTTTAGTCCCTAAGTTTTGCCTGTTTCAGATCAAGCAGCCGCTGCGCCCACGACCTCTGGAAAAAATCAGAAGGTAGAAACGAAAACCAACGCGGAAGAAAAAGAAAAAATAAACGAAGAAGAAGAAAAAGAATCAGAAAGCGAAGATGAGTCTGGAGAAAGCGGGGCCAGCGAAACGGAGGAATCGGAAAGCGAAACGGACGTTTCGGAAGATGATGAAGATAATCAGAAAAGCGGTTCAAAGCCTGGCGGATCGAAGAAGCATTCTGGCGAAAAATCGACCGCACGAGAGCATCCGGACGATGTGTCCGAATCGAGGACAGTTTTCGTACGAAATCTGCCCTTTGACCTGGACCGGACCGAATTTCGTGACCTATTCACCCCGTTCGGCCCCGTCTGCTATGCCCTGATCTGTACCTATCCCGACACCGGACACTCCAAAGGCTCGGGGTTTGTCCAGTTTGCTGATCAGGACAGCTGTCAGCAGTGTTTGACGCGCGTCGACGCTGAGCCTCTCCTGGTACGCGGACGCGAACTGAAGCTCTGTCTGGCCGTGTCGAGGTCAGAAGCCGCCAGCCTGGCTGAGAAGCGTCGAACTAATCGAGAGGGCGGTTTGGAGGGAGCAGCCCCTGCCTCTCGACATCAGCCAAAGGATAATCGTAACCTAAATCTGGTTAAATTGGCCCAGATTGCGCCCGGGACAGCGGGCATGTCCAGCTCGGACGCGGAGAAGCGGCAACGAATCAGCGCAGCCTCGCGCGCACGTCTCCGCTCTAATTTGAATATTTTTGTCAGCCCGGACCGGCTGTGTATTCACAACCTGCCGCGAGAGGTGACCAAGGGAAAGCTGCGAGCCCTGTGTGGCGTGCCACTGGCAACTATGCCCGGGGCTCGGGTCCTGAAAACCCTGATTATGTGTGAGTCGAAGACTTTCGATCGAAAAAGTATGTGCCAAATTTTTTGTTTATGTAGTGACAGAACTATATATATATA
>JASAND010016006.1:0-15293 GCA_030248195.1 Trissonchulus latispiculum
TTTCTGTGGAGATGGGACTTAGAAATTTTCCGAAAATGGCTATTTGGCCGGACCAACTTTGGGCCGGCCGCCAGAACGATCCTGGCCAGATATCAAAAATCGCCCTCGTTAGGACATATAAACCCTTCCGTAGATCCTTATGCAACAAACCACGTCTCTCTAGCGTCTTCCCTGAGTCCTGTAGCCTTGACAAAAAATTGGCCATTTTTGGCCATTTTAGCGCAAAGTCCACTTTTGGCCGGCCGTACAGGTGGCCGGCCAGGCCGGGCAGCGAAGAAATATCAAAAAGGTTCACTTTCGGGGTATATACGTTCAGAAAAACCAAACTTCACCTGCTGAAAATGCCCAGATCGTTCTAACACTGCGACAGAAAATTGCATTTTTCCAAGCGTGACTTACACGGAAAAAAAAAACAAACGGACCTAACTTGCCCGGAAGCGAAAATTTTCAAAGTTGGAAATTTTGACCAAAACTTTTTTGCGACTTGTAGTACTCGTCGTGTAGATTCCAACGATACCAAAATTGTCCAGTTTCGTTGAGTATTTAGCTGGCACGGAGCTCGAACGGGTCTCCAAGGGCCGCACTGAGCCTTTTACACCCATATTATAGGAGGCTCTCGCAGCCTGTATAAAACAGTACGTATCTGGCATTTTTTTAGTGGGGGGGGGGGGGGGGCCCCCCCCACTTTTCGGTTCCCCCCTCCACTTTTCGGAGCCCCCCCCACTTTTCGGCAAGCCCCCACCCACTTTTTTGGGGGTCGCCCAAAAGTGTCAAAAAATTAGGTTTTTGAGGTCAAATTTTCAAAAATTTTCTCAATTCTTAGCTAATTTATGGACTTATAAGCTAATTTTAAGCTTAAAAACAGCGATTTTTTGCGTTTTTACCTTAAAAATGCTAATTTTTCGCTAAAAATTTCGGTATATTTTACCTTTGGCTCGCCCCCCCACTTTTCGGAAGCCCCCCCACTTCCCCCTCCCTAGGGGGGGGCGAAGCCCCCCCCCCACTTTCAAAACCCTAAAAAAATGCCAGCGTATCAGGACAAACTGACCCGACTGTCTGTTGACGAATTTTGTAATGGAACACCACTTGAGGTATTAGTTGTAGAATCTCCACCTGTAACGACAGCGGACGCCGGGGCAGTCGTAACAGCCTTCTGTTTATTCTTTCTTCCCATTAATTTAATCCTGGTGTCACAATTTCATGTGTCTACAACAGACAAAACTGTTCATATTATGTAAAGTACGCAAAGTAAAACTAATTGTTATAATATTATATACTCCTTCCAGGGCTCGGCTTCCCCCAAACCCCCGAAAGTGACCTCCCCCCCCGAAAAGGCCTTCCCCGCCCCCCCATTGGCCCCCCCCCCGGATTTTGGTCTGCCCCCTTAATGAGGTCCACATTGTTTCTAAAAATGGTCAAATTTTCAAAAATTTTCCGGCTTCGCCGGAGATTTTTTCGTAAAAATGACTATTTATACCTTAAATCCTGGCATTTTTGAGAACTTTTTGTGTTTCACCATGCAAAATACGCCAAAAAATGCCATTTTTGGCTCATTTTTGCAAAAAAATCTCCCCCGGCCCCCCCCCCCTCGGGCCCGGGGGGGGGGCCCCGGGAAGCCCCCCCCGGAAAAAATCCCTAAAAAATACCCTGTATCAGTACGAATTTTTAGAAAGTTTGGCCCGTACCACCCCCCTCTCCCCGAATCCAATACAAGTATGGGCGTGGTAGGGCGGGGTATATCCCTAAAATTTTTAACCCCGCACTGTCATCGCCAAAACTCTAGACTTCTCCCAACTTTCGACTACCCCAATACTTCTTAGAGTCACAAAGTTAGCTAAAGATCGCCAAAAAGGGTAATTTTTGCTTAGAATTGCTTTAAAACCGTGAGAAAAAGCCTAAAAAGTAAATACAAGCCTTGTATTGACGAAAAAGGGTTATAATACAAATGTTTTGTTTTTAGACCACTTTCGGGAATTTCGGAGGTCCGAATTTTGGTGGTGGGGTGGGGAGGAATTTTGGTGTCGGGTGTACCTAGTACATCTCATATTGCGGGGATCCACCGACAAATACCAAGATTTATTCCCACCCCCCAGCCAAAATTTTTGGTGAAACGACGAGCGACTCAGTTTCCTTCCCTTGGGGGGTATCCCTACCCCCCCAAGGTTTTCTCCAGCCACACACAGGTTAGAGGGTTAAAGTAGATGTGGGAGAGGGTTATTCCCAACTTTTGGGAGGGCCTCTGGAGAGTGGAGATCCTCCACAGCCCCCCCCTCACAATAAAAGTTCTCCATTTTTATGCCAAAAACACAATTGCTTTAAGCTTGAGAGATTGATTGCCTATTTTTTTCAAAATTCCAAAATAAAGCATTAAGCTAGAAATTCACACAAAAAGTTAAAATGTGTATTTCTCGCAATAATAATAGTTGGACTTGCTAAAAATTTTCCTTCATAAGTGTAGATATGACCATAGTTTCCTTCATAGGTGTGGCTGGATGAAAAATCCAGGGAGGTCCCCCACCCCCTCTAACACATTATATATAGTCAAGCGGGAAAAAACCACTTTTTTCTTCTTGGGCCAGAACTTTCCACTGGTTTGGGCTAGCACGACTTTGATCGTGTAGAAAACATGTTTTCCTGTATATATTCAGAGCCAAACTAGACCCATTTTAAGGCAAAAATAAGCATTTTTGCCCAAAATTGAAATTTTGGCTTGAAATGGCACCATGTCCGATTTAGACCTCCTGGACCACCCATATATAACAGAACGAACCCGGGTAAACCTATACCAATTTAATCTATAGGCTCTATTAAACAAATGGGCACTAGTCACCCTGGGGGGGATCCCTGGGCTCCCATCTTTTCTAAAAATGTGTCCCTCATCGTCACAAGCCCCCAATCTCGATATCTAGCCCCCAAAATATATTATTTGTCGCCCCTTTTCTAAAAATAGGACACTAAGAGGGTACCTCGTCAGGTTAAAGTGGGTATAACTTCTTCTAGACGCATTTTTATGCGTTCCATTTTGCGCCCCCTATATCCCCCACCCCCTGGGGGGATCAATTTTTAACGCTCTTTCTTTCGAGCTATGTATCCCTGTATATATAATATTATGATATGCGCTCAGTAGAAGTCCATTTTCAAAAAATTTTAGTTTTCCTTCACAGCATCGTATAACACACAGTATGACAACGACAACTGTTGCTCCGGTCAATTAAGAAACGTGCCATTTGAAACAGGAACAACAGCTCACTAGAACAACAACTGCAAATACCCCTCAGGATTTGACAGTCACACAAAAATAAGAAAACAAATCATTCTTTAAGAAAACCCCTGGCTTAGGCTTAGAAAAAGCCTATGAATAAAGAGAAGTCAATTATAGTCAGACCCGGGAAAAAACACCCCCAAATAAGGGTAAAAACGGGGCCGCCCTGGAAGCCTGGTAGACCCGGCGAGGTAACTAATAACTCAATATAGGTTTAAAGACTATTATTAAAGATAATTATTAAATTAAACATAACCAATAACTCAAATAGGTTTTAACCCATTTGATTCAGTTCTAGGTGAACTAGAACAGAATTATTATGGCAGATTCATGTCATGCTGAGGAATGCCGATGCCGGTCTACGAAAATTGCCGAACGGGATTTCAAAGTGGTCTGTGATATCTGTCAGTTGCCTAGTCATTCCTTCTGTGCTGGTATTAAAGAAGCTACGTTTAAGAAAATCCAAGATACTGAAATTCTTACTGTGCTGTCTTATACATGCCCAAGCTGCAAGGCAAAGCTGCGACGATTGATCGCTCATCCCACTCAACCTGATGCCAATCCTGCTTCGACCAGTGATCGGATTCTCCTGATGGAGAACCAGATATCTGAACTTTTGAACCGTGTCTCTACTCTCGAAGCCAAACCGCCGCCACCGTCTATTCAGGAGGTTCGTGAAGAAATGTCAGATTTGCTTGAAGCTCAGGATAAGCGAAATCGGGCAGTAGTCTTTGGGCTGCCGGAACAACAGCCCCCTGTGGGGGAAACGTTGTCCATGGCGCAGTCTCAGGCCCTTGATTTGGCTGAAGTCAAGGAAATTGCTGAAAAGATTGGACTTGATTCTGACTGTATTCAGGGTGTGTTCAGAGATGGATTGCCCAAAAAAGATGGGAAGCCGCGGATCCTGAAAGTCAGTTTCAGTCCTTTGGAAGCCAAATCTGCCTTCATCAAGTCGATTCGGGATCAACAGGGAGAAAAAACGCGATGGGCGAAGGTCTGGTCAAGACCCGACCTTACATTCCGAGAACGTCGAAAGGATGAACTGCTGCGTGGAAAACTGATGACGGCTAGAGAAACCTGTCCAGATGCCATCATTCGTCGTGGTATTATTATTAATCGTACTAATGGTAATGTAATTGAGGCATAGGAGTGTGGGCCCCTGGATAAAGAAGCATTTAAAAAGGCTGATCTTGTCGATACAAATTTGTGTTTACTTTTGAATGCTTGTTCCATTAAGAATAAGATGGACTCTTTAAAAGTGTACTTAAATTCTTTACACGTGAACCCTGTTTTAATCTGCATAACCGAAACGTGGTTAAGTCCAGAAGACTCGGATAACCCCTTTTTATTAGAAGAATATAATTTAATTAGAATGGATCGAACTAAAGTAGACGTTCGAGGACGAGTATTACCTAAAGTTGGGGGTGGTGTGCTGGTTTACGTTTTGAAGAACGTTAAATTTGTTGTCCGTGATTAATTAAGTGGGAAGGGGTGTGAGGCGCTGTGGATAGATATTTTTGGATCTGACGGGAGGCGTAACAGGGTAGGGGTGGTTTATCATTCACCCACTCCTGGAGTGTCAGATTTAGATGCGATTTTTCAAAACATACTTGACGCTAAGAGAGATTGCCAAAATTGTTTTGTAGTTGGTGATTTCAATCAACCAAAAATTGATTGCCAGGTGCCATTTGCTGGTGGTTGTGAAAGATCTCAAAGTTTTCTTGATTTTTTTACAGAAAACGGATTTGTTCAATTTGTAAAAGAGCCAACTCATTTTATTTCACCGTTCAATACGCTTGACTTGGTTTTTGGTCAAACCGAATTCAGTGTGTCCAATATTTCTGTAGATGAACCTTTAGCTTCAAGCAAGCATGGTATTATACATTTCATTCCAAACTTTAACCTTTCAAAACAACGTTCAGAATTTGGGCATAACAGAGATTTTTTAAGGGCTGATTATGATAGTATGTCTGTGTTTTTTGACACTGTTGACTGGAACGTGCTGTTTATGGAATGTATTACTGTTGATCAATACTGGACGGAATTTAAGAATTGTCTAAATTTTGCGATTACCCATTATGTTCCAAAGTTTAACTGTAGAAAACGAAATTCCTGTATTCGACTCTCGTCTACAACTCTGGATTTGATTGCACAAAAGAAACGGACATGGAAAAGATACAAGAAAGCTAAAACGGCATATAATAGAAAACTCCATCACGATTTAGTAATCAAAGTTAAACGTGCAGTCGCTACAGATAGAAGACTGTATGAAAGCGGTTTAGCAGAAAAGTCATGTATGAAAAAATTTTACTCTTACGCCAAAAAACGTATTAATCCAAATAATTCCAGTATTGGTTCCTTAGTTAATAATTTAGGTGATGTTGTTACTGATGATATCGAGAAGTGTGATTTGCTTAATGAAGTGTTTGTGTCTGTATTTACTAATGATAATGGCATAATGCCTGTATTGCCGGATTTAGTAGCCGATGACCACAGTGTATTAGCAGATTGTTTCTTTGATGAGCTTGATGTTTATAACGTAATGAAAAACCTAGAGCCGAAATTATCTGCAGGTCCTGATGGATTTCCAAGCATTCTTTTTAAAAAACTAGCCTTTTCTTTAGCTTCACCGCTTTACAAAATCTTTAAGGTATCCATGGAAACTGGTCAACTGCCCTCGGATTGGTTGAAGGCAGACGTTTGCCCCATTTTTAAAAACGGTGATTCAAAGAATCCAAAAAACTATCGTCCGGTCAGTTTAACAGCTGTTTGTTGTCGAATACAAGAAAGAGTTTTAAAGCCCCTTTTTGTCAATCATGTGAATTGCTCAAACTTAATCAGCAAGTGCCAACATGGCGTTGTAAAGAGAAAGTCTACTTTAACGCAGTTGCTTGACTGCATACAAAGTTGGTTCGAATCTTGGGATAATGGTGATTGTATCGATGTAATTTATATTGATTTGATGCGTGCTTTTGATACTGTTTCGCATACGAAGTTGCTGAAGAAATTAGAAGCTTTTGGAATACGTGGGAAGGTGCTAGCTTGGATAAAGGCTTTTTTGACGAACAGATTTCAAAGAGTAAAATTGGGTACAACTAAGTCTAATTGGGCGGTGGTTAGCAGTGGTGTACCACAGGGATCTGTTCTTGGGCCTTTTTTGTTTCTCATTTATATCAATGATCTGCCGGAAAATATTCTAGCTGAAACTCGTTTGTTTCATTGCAGATGATGCAAAAATCTCCAAAATTGTAAATTCGGTTGAAGATGCAAATCTGTTACAATTAGACTTAAATTCTTTAGAGGCGTGGACACGCCAATGGCAAATGAATGTAACTGTATCAAAGTGCTTTGTTATGCATATTGGATATCAAAATCTAAATTATGACTATGTTCTAGATGGTCAAAGTATTAGTGAAGCAGACGCAGTACGTGATCTTGGTATAAATATGTGCCAGGATTTAAATTTTTCAAAGCATATTAGTCAAATTAAAGCAAAAGCAAATCAACGGGTAGCTATTATCTTTCGAAGTTTTAATAGAAGGAATATTCAGCTAATGGTTAAGCTATTTAAAACGTATGTCAGGCCAATGTTAGAGTATTGCACACCGATTTGGTCTCCTCACTTGCTAAAAGATATTGATGCCATCGAAAACGTGCAGCGTTCATTTACTAGACGTCTGCATGGGTGGGTTAAGTTATAGGGAGAGGTTGGTCAGATGTGCTTTGCAGTCGCTAGAAATGCGGCGTATTCTAAATGATCTGTATCTAATGCATAATATTGTGTACAATGCATTTGATTGTTCATTTGATAGTTGCTTTACGTATCTCCAGACGCCGGGACGAGGAGGCAAAACTCTCTGGCTGTAATTCCAAAAAGATATAAAAAGTCTCGGACTGGTCATTCATATTTCTATAGAATTTGCAATGTTTGGAATGATCTTCCTGAAAATATTGTTACTATTTCCTCTTTGGTAATTTTTAAGCAACGCTTATCTGACATTGAACCTCAGCTTCAGAAATTTATTCGGGGGTGTGCACTACAAGGACCTTAGTCCTTTGCATGCCACGGTAAATCCTGCATTGGTTTCTCGAGAAAAATATACTAACTTTTTTTACTAACTATGTTAGATACGTAATGTGCATTCCCGTGGCCTACCAAACTCTGGCGTCACCGTAACTGTTTGTCTACTAACCCTGACATGATCTTGCCGCTTGCATGCACCAGCATTGTCATGTCAGATGTAGTACATTGTTGTATGTGGACGCGGCGTAATGGGCTGGGCAGCCGCGGGGTGAGTCACGTGGATGTAATAAAAATTTATTTGTTTACTAACACCACTTGATTTGCTCGGGATCCCCCCCCCAAAAAAGTCGAAAACCCTTTTTTTATCCCGGGTCTGACTATACACAGTGTCAGAACTATTCTGTGTTACAGGAAACAATGGCAGGACGTGGACGTCCAAGAAATTTGCGTTTCACTATTGTTATTCCAAACGAAATACTAACGAATAACGACATTATTGCTTTAAATCCTACTCTATTCGGCCTCGGACAGACATTAATTACAATGCCAGCATTGAGCTCTGCGCAAAGTGGAAACTTAGCGTAAAGCGCAAAGGGTCCTAGGAACGATAGAACAAGACACTAAACTTTGCCTCATTTTCTCCGTACGCAACAGAGCTCGCCGTGAGCTCTAGCCAACCCAGCTATCCATCCTTAATTGGTCGGTAAATGGGTACCACTATTGTGGGAAGGTAACAGGAGTCCGTGTAGGGCTTAAGGTGGTGATTCCCTTTGGTCACATAAAGTTTGCACCATTATAACTCATTCATTACTTGGAGTTAAGAAGCCATTTTTATATCAAAATGTAGCTTGACATTTTCTCTTTTTAATGAGTACAATGAATCTAAGTTTGGCTTTCCAAAATGTTTTTCCTGTATTTTAGAAGAAGTATAATTTTTCAGATTTTTTGCAGGCTGAAGTAGATTTTTTCGCAAGACATCGGTTAGAGCATTCGATACCTCTATCAAATAGCTGGGGACCCTTTTTTAGTTATTGTGATATCGCTCTTCGTTATGGAGAAATAAACTAAAATGTCTGCGCAACCTGGATTTTGCCTACTTTTCACTACTTTGGCAAGCCACTACTTCAGTTAGAAAGCAGCTATCGGGGCAACTAAAAAAGGGTCCCGGGGTATTTTTGTGTAGAACACATCTGCTAAGTGGCAACTCTCTAGCTTGCATACTAAATTCTGCACAATCGCTGGAAAAAATTTGGTCGTGTTTTTGCAAAAACTACATTTTTTGTGATAGCAGCCTAAGGGATAGCAATTGTACGATGGTCATGCCTCCGATAATTGGCCTCTGTGAGACCTTTAAATTGACACCCTTAGTTAAATTTTACGGCTTTCGTAGCTCAAGAAGTAGTGGATTATTTGATTTCTGCAGAAAGGACAAGTTTTTGACGCCAAAATAAGAAAATTGGCTATATCTCACGATAGGGAAAAGCTAGAAATTTCCTTCCAAAAGCAAAATTGTAGAGTTTAACGAGTTCTTTCGAATGGATATAGTCATAGCCATGCAGCTGCTGCCAAACTTTCAGAAATTGGCAAAAACCGCCCTGAACGCAAATGTTGAATTTTTGAAGCGCGATTGCGCAGAGGGTGTTAGAACGCTAAAACAACTTATTTTGGAAAGTTTCGTTGAATTTCATCCTGGTTTACGCCGTCAATCAACAATATGTGCCCAAAAGGAATCACCACCTTAAAGCCTTGAAGGGCCGGCCCCCCTTCCACGGATGCAGTCATCATTTGAGGTGACACTCCTGGCTCTACGGCTGTGTATCCAGGGATGAGCACCGGCACCCCTTGTCCCTGAAGTAGGGATGGAGATACTCTCTAGGGGTCACCTTTACCTACCTTACCAACAGAAACACTGGCACGATCATTCCCTGCATCCAGCGCCATGTCAAGCCGGGAACAACAATAATGACCGACGCATACGGAGTATATATATATCAGTGGCGCAGCCAAGACTTTGTGACGGGGCATGCGGACGTGGGCGTATCCATGGTGGGGGCGGGTTGGAACATCCCCTTTTCGCTCGACGCCTCTGGATTTTTTCGGGGAGATAATAAAAAAGCTCTGTTCGGATATTTGTTTAGGATTTTGAAAGTATAGAGCTTTGCCTCCCCTACACGACAAGCTTTGGACGCCAAAATGTGAAAGTTGGCTATATCTCACGCTAGATATAGCAAAGTTCACAAAAAAATCAAAAATCGAATTTTTGCTGGCAATTTCGCAAATGAAGTCCGATCAAAAAATTTTTGGTACGTACGGAACGGCAGTAATCCCCTCTACATATGGTGCAAATTTCATGCCGGTAGCCCTTGTGTAGCGCGAGTAATAAAAAATTTTTGTGATTTTTTTGTGATCGAATTCACAGAAAAAGTCACTTGTTCACAAAAAATTACCACCGGATCTGATCTCAGGATCTAGCTAGGAAATTTTTCTTTTCATGCATAAATGGAGCATAGTCCGTAGTGAGTACCAGCGGAAATTTCAATTTTGGTCCGGAGTTGTCCGAGAGTCCAATTTTGGGTGAGTCTACTATTTTGGGCACCCTAGTCGGAAGAGTTGGGCCAAGGCAGCCAAACTTACATATGTTTAAGGTTAAGAAAACAGGCTATTTTTACTGCATTTTTAGCGATTTTAGACCACTTTGGATTCCCCCCACCCCCACCCCCACCATTTTCGCCTAAAAAAGCCCAGTTAAGGTGGTGGGTGGTATATATCCTTTTGTGCAGTGCTTTTGTGGTGATTTTTCGAAACGCTATAACTTTCGCAATTTTGGGAGTTGCAAAGCGCTTTATATACAAGTAACAAAAATGCTCCGCACAAAAGGGGATAATATGTGTGTTGGGCCTATGTCTATCCTTTAAATTCCGGTTGAGAAAGGCATAAATCCGACACCGCAAAAGTTGCTCAGCTCACTTAGGGCTTTCATTTGATACCAAATTTTACCACTTTTGAAAAATTTTATTTTTGACCCAAAATCGCCTAAGTCCCCACCCCACCCCACCACAGCACTCTACAGCCACTTTCGGTGTGCAGTTCTATGGCAAAAGTTGCTCACCTCACTTAGGGCTTTCATTTGATACCAAATTTACCACTTTTGAAAAATTTTATTTTTGACCCAAAATCGCCTGAGTCCCTACCCCGCCCCACCACAGCACTCTACAGCCACTTTGGGCACGTAGTTCTATGACAAAAGTTGCTCAGCTCACTTAGGGCTTTCATTTGATACCAAAGTTAACCACTTTTGAGAAAGTTTATTTTCGACCATTTGACCCTCCCACCCGACTGACCCTTCAAACGGCAAAGTAGAACCAGCCCAGCAAAATAGGTACGTCGGACGGCAAAAGGAATACCGGGAATGAGCTGGGCCCACCAGAAAACTCCTATAGACAAAGTTTTGAGAGGCCAGGTAGAGCCTACTATGGACCTCCAGGAAGCGGTTTCCGACTTGACCCTCCAGAAGGCAAAGTAGAACCAGCCCAGCAATATAGACACGTCGGACGGCAAAACGGATACCGGGAATGAGCTGGGCACACCAGAAAACCCCTATAGACAAAGTTTTGAGAGGCCAGGTAGAGCCTATTATGGACCTCCAGGAAGCGGTTTCCGACTTGACCCTCCCGACGGCAAAGTAGAACCAGCTCAGCAATATAGACACGTCGGACGGCAAAACGGATACCGGGAATGAGCTGGGCACACCAGAAAACCCCTATAGACAAAGTTTTGAGAGGCCAGGTAGAGCCTACTATGGACCTCCAGGAAGCGGTTTCCGATTTGACCCTCCCGACGGCAAAGTGGAACCAGCCCAGCAAGATGGGTGGGTCTGACGGTAAAACTGACTGCTGGAATCGATTCTCCGTGCCAGAAAACCATTGTATGGAAGATTTGAGCTTTCAAAGTTAAATAAATAGCGAGAAATTTCGATTTTTCATTTTTCGAATTTTCGCCATCTTTGACGGGCCACTGTGGTCGCTAGGGAAGTGATAGAGAAACGCAACCTGGACCGTTAGTTAGTTCAATATATGTAATTTCTGATTATAAAAAGAAATCAGCTCCAGCTCGTAACAATCAACCTGAGCGACGACCACAAAAATGGTCACTTTTCGCTATGAGCCGACTTTGCGGCGCCACTGCGGCGCTGTGGCGCAGCTGCGGCGTAAAAAAGTTGTGATTCTTAAATTCTTTAGAGGGTACTACTAGACCCCATAGCCCTTTAGGTTGGCCCACTGCTGCAGATCACGTGAAAGCGGCGAACATTATGTTCAATACAACCATCAAATAGGAAAAACCGGAAAAAAAACATCGCCGCCATAACCGGTCCGGGGCGCAACTTTTTAACGGTAAGTGATACGGGGCTGAAACTTCACAGACATTCTAAACTCGATGTGCTCTACAATTTGCGCATGAAATCTGCGCAGGATCTGCGCAGGATTTTGCGCAGCTTCTGCGCAGCTTATTTTACACTGTCTCCAGCCACTTTTCACACATATTATAGGGGTCGCTGCCGCGACCCCTATGATACATCGTTTTAAAGCTCCTCATCTGTATATACATTCACAAGAGCTTACGAAACAAGCAAAATTAGCACAGAACTAACAAAAATTTTCTGATACGTGAGATCTGACAGGCTGAATATAGACCGAAAACTTTTAAACATCGATTTTTCAAAACTGTAGAATCGGCCACAATTTTTTCGTGTGCCTGATATGAAGGACATGTGAGCCGAGGGCCATTTTTTAGATTTGGCTCAACAAGTCTCAGTAATCCAGAAAATCCGGCATATTATGCGCGATGACACGAAATTTCGCAAATTTCTGTTCAGTTTTCTCACAACTGGAGATGTGTTAGCTCAAACCAAGAAAAATGTCCCTCCGCAGCAGGGCGAATTTTTGATTCAGCCAAAAATCACGCAAATCCATTGGGCAGTTTTTGAGAAATCAATGTTCAAAACAAAATAATCGCAATTTTGCCAAAATGGTTTTTCGGCGAATTCCCCAGCTTAAAGCAACGAACTCCAGCGAATAGGTATTGATAAAATGCGCAATTGGACGGTGTTTCGACTGAGTAGAAATAACCCGAAATTGTCTGTAAGATTTGGCAGTAATTTTGAAAAAACTGATTTCTTCATTGGTTTTGTTGTTTTTGGCTTATACTGGCTTGCACTAGAGGTAGCTCAAAAGTTGTAAAAGCAAAAATGTTTATTTTGGTGCCCTCTTTCCAGCGATAACAACCAAACCGGTGTAGCGACTATGTACTGAGAGAATAAGGGCAAAAACCAAAACTTTCTTATCTTTACACCTAAAAATGCGGGACTGATCCCAGTATGTTAAAGTGCACGAAAATAATGTATTTGGAAAGTTTAATCCACTTTCATGAAGAATTGAAGCTTGTAGGATCGAATGTACACAAAGCGATACCAGCACCTTAAAGTTGCTTCAAAAATCAAAAAAGCACAGAGATCTTTCGAATGAATATATTATACAATTATAACTATGTAACTATCATAAGTGCTATCAAACTGTCAAAAGTTAGCCAATTCTGTCCTGAACGTAGATGTCGAATTTTTGAAAAGGGACTGTTGGGGAGGGTGTTAGAACTTATTTTGGAAAGTTTCCTCAAATTTCATCGTGATTTGAGTTGTCAACCAACGATACCTGCCCAAAAGGAATCGCCACCTTACGAAAACTTTATCTAAAATTCCAGCCTTTTTGCAAGATTCCTTTCAAATATATAAGCTTTTTGAAGATCCTGTTGTTTTGTTTAAGTGTTTAACACGCGTTAGGTGTATAATCTTAGGAAATTTTTAAAAATAATGAATTTTGGTTAATTTATGCAGTTTTAATTTGAATCTAATTAGCGCATGGCGCAAAATTTTTGCTTTTCTTCTTTCTTCGCTTTGTAAAAAATAATTTTTCTACCTCCGAATCCTGACTTTTTTTGTTGCTTGTCGTAGTCCAGCACAACCAAATTATATACTATATAGTTTACGCATAACTGCTGGAACTGTAATTATTGACTGACATTAATTGCTTTGTATATGGCAATCGCCATGGCGAAGCGTGAAAGCCCGCGAATATGGGTTTTGCGGCGACGGTGTGCCCATTTAATTGCACACAAACCTATTCTTTTTTTTTTTTGTATCTAGCCCCATTCTTATCTTTTTTAAGTATAACTCTCTTCTTCTTTTAACATCACAACAACACCCATTTTTTTTTTTCCTGCTCCGGCGGGGGTTTTTTTTTTTTTCTCCTGTGTCTTTTTTAATGTTTCCCTTTCCGTCAGCGGACTGAGGCAAAGAAGGTCTTGAAAAATTAAATAGGCAGGGCAAATGTGAGCAAATGGGCTTTCTTTTTTTTTTATCTTATATCTCTTCTTTGAAATTTTTTTTTTTTTCACTGTTCCCCCCCCCCCACCCACCGGGCGGGTGGTCGGTGGTGGCGGTTTGATGAATTGTTATAATCTCCTCACCTCGGCGTCGCGTTTCCATCGTTATTCAACTATTTTCCATTTTTGCACTTTTTGTCTTGACCGACACCGGACCCACGGTGGGTGAGGCACCCACCCACAGGCCGCTGGGACCACTTTCTGTAGGTGGTATAATGACAAAAGTTGATCGCCTCACCAAGGCCTTTGATTTGACACCAAACTTGACCACTTTTGAAGACTTTCATTTTTGACCCACACCGGACCCACTATGGGTGGGGCGCCCACCCACAGGTCGGTGGGGCCATTTTTTGTGGGTGGCATAATGACAAAAGTTGATCGCCTCGCCAAGGGCTTTCATTTGATGCCAAACTTGACCACTTTTGAAGACTTTCATTTTTGACCCACACCGGACCCACTGTGGGTGGGGCTGGGGCACCCACCCACAGGTCGGTGGGGCCACTTTTTGTGGGTGGCATAATGACAAAAGTTGATCGCCTCGCCAAGGGCTTTCATTTGATACCAAACTTGACCACTTTTGAAGACTTTCATTTTTGACCCACACCTGGCCCACTGTGGGTGGGCGCTGTGGGTCAGGGGTCACATCCACCGACCTCAGCAGTATGCTCATCGTTTTCAGCGACCCCGATTTACTATATATGGCTACCACCCCAACGCCGAAAAACGCCATTTTTAGTGACTTTTAGGCCATTTCTAGTAAAAGTGGGACTTTGAAACTTTTCGCCCAAACAGGCCAAAAAATGCAAAGTTTGGGTCCATCTCCTGAAAGCTACAGAGCGAAATTAAAAAATCCCCCTCGTTACTTTGTGCGCATAGTCCGAAATATTCAAATAAAATAAACCAAACCGATCTAGCTGCTAGCCTGTGAAAAAAAGTTGATTTCAACCGAAGTGCCAAAATAGCGAAAGTCCGACTTTGGGGCCTTGGCACAGAGCCAAAATTGGCCGAGTGCCAAAATAACCTTCGTTTGGTAGCATGGGGGGATACTGTCTACCAACATATCATAGTAGCATTGGACCAAAATGCCCACATCGTTCCAACACTTCGCTAGAAAATGCACTTCCAATAAGCGTTATTAACCGAGAAAAAAAACAACCGCACGGTAACTCTCGCCTAGTGCAAAATTTCGAAGTTCCGACTTTTAACCAAAAGTATGGTGGTACTTGTAGTACTACTCGAGTACTTTACGATGGTAACATTTTTATCCCTCCCGGACCTCTAATTAGCTGGCACCAGGCCAACACGGTCTCCAGAGGGCCGCGCAGACGCCTTTACACCCATATTATACGTACATATATCCGAGAGTGCATAGGTACTATAAGAGTGCGTCACTAGGCACACTCTATGTTATCAGAGCAAAAACTATGCTCTGCTCGTTAACGCTGACCCCCCCCCGCAAATTAGACCCATCACTTCAAAGAATTTTGTGCGCTATGGTCGTGTTCTCAAGCTCGAAGCAGGCACGAAATTCGCACACGCACTCCTTGTTTTCGAGCTTAGGCACAAACACAA
>JASAND010016007.1:0-15326 GCA_030248195.1 Trissonchulus latispiculum
TTATTTTTGACCTAAAATCGCGTGTCCCCACCCCACCCCACCACAGCACTCTACAGCCACTTTGGGTACGCAGTTCTATGACAAAAGTTGCTCAGCTCACTTAGGGCTTTCATTTGATACCAAATTTAACCACATTTGAAAAATTTCATTTTTGACCGAAAATCGACAAGTCCCCACCCCACCCCACCACAGCACTCTACAGCCACTTTGAGCATGCAGTTCTATGACAAAAGTTGCTCAGCTCGCTTAGGGCTTTGCATTTGGTACCAAATTTGACCACTTTTGAAAAATTTCATTTTTTGACCGAAAATCGCCTAAGTCCCCAATCCACCCCACCACAGCACTCTACAGCCACTTTGAGCATGCAGTTCTACGACAAACGTTGCTCAGCTCGCTTAGGGCTTTCATTTGGTACCAAATTTGACCACTTTTGAGAAACTTTATTTTTCGACCATTTTTGACCCTCCCACCCGACTGACCCTTCAAACGGCAAAGTAGAACCAGCCCAGCAAAATAGGTACGTCGGACGGCAAAACGAATACCGGGAATGAGCTGGGCACACCAGAAAACCCCTATAGACAAAGTTTTGAGAGGCCAGGTAGAGCCCACTATGGACCTCCAGGAAGCGGTTTTCCGACTTGACCCTCCAGACGGCAAAGTAGAACCAGCCCAGCAATATAGACACGTCGGACGGCAAAACGGATACCGGGAAATGAGCTGGGCACACCAGAAAACCCCTATAGATAAAGTTTTGAGAGGCCATGTTGCCCCTACTATGGACCTCCAGGAAGCGGTTTCCGACTTGACCCTCCTGACGGCAAAGTGGAACCAGCCCAGCAAGATGGGTGGGTCTGACGGTAAAACTGACTGCGGGAATCGATTCTCCGTGCCAGAAAACCATTGTATGGAAGATTTGAGCTTTTCAAAGTTGAATAGATAGCGAGAAATTACGATTTTTCATTTTTCGAATTTTGGCCATTTTTGACGGGCCACTGTGGTCGCTAGGGAAGTGATAGAGAAACGCAACCTGGACCGTTAGTTAGTTCAATATATGTAATTTCTGAATATAAAAGAAATCAGCTCCAGCTCGTAATGTTCGACCTGAGCGACGACCACAAAAATGGTCACTTTTCGCTATGAGCCGACTTTTTGCGGCGCCACTGCGGCGCTGTGGCGCAGCTGCCGCAAAAAAAGTTGTGATTCTTAAATTCTTTAGAGGGTACTACTAGACCCCATAGCCCTTTAGGTTGGCCCACCGCTGCAGATCACGTGAAAGCGGCGAACATTATGTACAATACAACCATCAAATAGGAGAAACCGAAAAAAACATCGCCGCCATAACCGGTCCGGGGCGCAACTTTTTAACGGTAAGTGATACGGGGCTGAAACTTCACAGACATACTAAACTCGATGTGCTCTACAATTTGCGCATGAAATCTGCGCAGGATCTGCGCAGGATTTTGCGCAGCTTCTGCGCAGCTTATTTTACACTGTCTCCAGCCACTTTTCACACATATTATAGGGGTCGCTGCCGCGACCCCTATGATATACGTTATATATCCGGTGAAACCAGGGCGCCAGCCAGAAGACAATTTTGATCCTTTGACACAACAAAAAGTGGTGAGAAAAAAATTGTTTTCAGGTCTAGAATGCAAAATCTCAACTTCGGGGGGGGGGGGCTGCGCCTCAGACCCCCCCGTTTCCGCATTTCTGAGACGATTAATTCTATTTAACTACCTCAGCCAATGAAAACAGCTATACAAGTAACAAAAATGCTCCGCACAAAAGGGGATAATATGTGTGTTGGGCCTATGTCTATCCTTTAAATTCCGGTTGAGAAAGGCATAAATCCGACACCGCAAAAGTTGCTCAGCTCACTTGGGCTTTCACTTGATACCAAATTTTACCACCTTTGAAAAAAAATTTTTTTTTGACCGAAAATCTCCCAAGTCCCCACCACACCCCACCACAGCACTCTACAGCCACTTTGGGTGTGCAGTTCTATGGCAAAATTGCTCAGCTCACTTAGGGCTTTCATTTGATACCAAATTTTTACCACTTTTGAAAAATTTTATTTTTGACCCAAAATCGCAAAGTCCCCACCCCACCCACCACAGCACTCTACAGGCACTTTGGGTACACAATTCCAAGACAAATGTTGCTTAGCTCACTTAGGGGTTTCATTTGATATCAAATTTTACCACATTTGAAAAATTTTATTTTTGACCACTTGACCCCCTACCCGATTTACCCTTCAAACGGCAAAGTGGAGCCAGTCCAGCAAAATGGGTGGGTCGGACGGCAAAACGGACTCCGGGAACGAGCTGGGCGCACCAGAAAACCTCTATGGACAAAGTTTTGAGAGGCCATGCACAGTCCTATATGGTGTTCTTGTAAGTCGGTACCGACTTGACCATCCCGACAGCAAAGTGGAACCAGCCCAACAAAATGGGTGGGTCGGACGGCAAAACGGACACCGGAAATGAGCTGGGCGCACCAGAAATCCCCTATGGACAAAGTTTTGATAGGCTATGCACAGTCCTATATGGTGTTCTTGGAAGTCGGTACCGACTTGACCCTCCCGATAGCACAGTGGAACCAGCCCAGCAATATAGGTGGGTCCTACGGCAAAACTGCTTACGGGAATCAATTCGCCGTGCCAGAAAACCTTTGTATGAAAGAATTGAGCTTTCTAAGTTGAATACATCTGCGCAAGATTTTGCGCAGCTTATTTTACACTGTCTCCAGCCACTTTTCACACATATTATAGGGGTCGCTGCCGCGACCCCTATGATACTACATGTTTGTTCTCAAAGCAAACAAACATGTGCAGAAACAAATTTTAAAAAATTTCAACATTGTTGCCGCCCCCCCCTGTCACAAAACTCTGGGTGCGCCACTGACATATATATATATACATCTTTTATCATAAAATAAGACAGAACCACAAAAGTTGTTGCTATCTAGCACAATAAATATTCAATACGAAAGCTAAAAGAATGCAACTTTTCATTGCGTTTTTGCCGTTAATTTAAAAAAATTTCTCAACTTCTGGGGAGTCCGCCCCCCAGCCCCCCTCCGCGTGGTTTCTTCCGAAACGTTACATAAGTGTAGTTGACATTACTTTGACTTGAATGACCCTAAAATAACATAGCAGCAAGAAAATAACGTCTAAATTTATATTATTTTGTATTATATTCGAAAAACAACACTTATAAATTTTACACAGCTTGAAACAAAAATATACGTATATATATAGTATATACACACTGAAATTTAAATTTACACAAGATTTACACAAGATTTACACAGGTCTGATTTTGAAAAAACCCTGACGCTATTCACATCTTTTTCTTTACTATCCGCTCCCGTGGACCATAGTAAGCGGGGGTATGCTAAATCTGACCAAATTGTGTTTGGGGTTTTTCGAAGCCTTGGGAAAAAATGGAAAAATAGTCGAGATATATATATATATGTTCTGAAAGTTAATTTATGAAATCAGAACATCTATCAAAAACACTGTTTAATGAGATAATAAGACGATATTCATGAACTTGAGCTACTAATTCTAGGATTTAAGATTTTTTGCCATGGAATGTTCAGCCAAAAGCTGTTAATACGTCTGGTATTGTTTACTTTACGAGGCGTGTTACCTACGAAAACCACAGACCAGGTCAAGCAGACCCGTCAAGGTATACGGAAGTCACCTGTAGTTTACTTTACAGTATGGTCAGGTCAGCTGAGATTCCAGTAATTAATTCTGGAACCTTTGTAAGCACTTGTGTAAGTGCGCTGCCCGGTGGCGGTGGGGCTATGAAATATCTTGAAAACTGCTTCTATGTATATATAGTCAGAGGGGGGAAAAAACATCACCGGCAAAGTGGGGGAAAAAACAACGGCTCACCCTGCTCGACTGGTATAAGATAGAGATACAAAATCTAGTGCAAATGAAAGTTCAAGTCTTGTACTTTAACATCATAATACAAATAACGTTCCTGCCGATTGAGCCTTCGTGTGGCATGGGTCCGAAGTTGACATTCAAAAATTGCCCGAAAACCTAAGGATTTTTTCCGATTTTCTAAGATTATGCCAACTTACTGGTTACAGGAGTTCTTCTGTACATGAAGGGGTTTGTGGATGTGCTCTATAACGTGAGCTAGTCGGATTTTCGCTAGGTCACACGGTTGAGAAATAGTGACCATCTTTTTTCCCCCCACACTTTTTTCACCAGAGGGGGGGAAAAAACAACGGTGTGCTTTTTTGCCGGCAGTTTCGTTTTTTTGATTTAATCAAAAAAAAAGACTAATTTTTTTATCATTTTAAATGTTATAACCCCCAAATGAACATCCGCTGCCGAAAAGAGCCATATGACCTGCCCCTGTGGAGGAATGCTGGCAAATATTCCCAGGGGGGTAAATCATGCAGATAACAAGAAAATTAGGGTCCATAAACAATATTTTTGTGACATTATGAACTGTGGACATTCCAGAGAGTTTCACAAGTGTGGATATGCAGAAGACTCCACCCGAAATGGATGACCCCTGAACACTTTTGTGCGATTTTGCCACCCATCATAAATAAAACACTCAATTTCTTGCGGGTTAATATTGCAAAATGGATTATTTTATCATTGTAAGTTAACACAAAAGGCGATTAAATTATAAATTACCGAAAAAAATAAGATTTTGTAGACCAAAAATCTTAATTTCCTAGCAATGTTGGCTCATTACTAAGTTTGGCATTTACGATGGATAATACTAAGCCTGGCTGCCGGCAACGAGTTTTTAGAAGTAGATATTGCGTTTTATGCCTTTAAATGCCATTTATCTGCTGCTATGGTGGTAAAGGAACGAAATTTGGTGCCATCTTTTTTTCCCCACCCCCATCTTTTTTTCCCCCACTTGTGGGGGAAAAAAAAGATGGTCTATATTGAGGCTAGCCTACTAGAAGTACAACCGAATGCTGATTTTACTGGTGGTATAGAAAGTACAGGCCAAGCCCTACATGCTGGTATATAAAGCGTCTGGCTAGCTACAGTCTGTAGCGAGTAATAACCTTATTTCGAAAATCGTTGTTTTTTTCCCCCCTCTGACTATACTTACTTAGATATATACATGAAATAACGCAACGTTTAGCGCACTGGTGAATTTTGGGGTGATCGGAAACAATTGAAGAAACCGGAAAAAAGGTTACTTAGGTAAAAATCCGGAAAAACCAACCCTAATTGAAAGGTTTAAAACGCTGAAATAAGGGTAAATTAAGCAAAAATTAAGTCATTAAATTTTGAAATTTTATGTCCGCGCTACGGGCGGGCAATAAAATTTTTCCTTTACGTCTGGTTTCGGACGGCGCGACTGCCACCCCCTCCCCTAGGTGGTACAAAGACAAAAGTTGGTTGCCTAGCCAAGGGTTTTTATTTGATAGCAAACAGGACCAGTTTAGAAGACTTTTATTTTGGACCCCCACCGAACCCCCGACCCGCAGGGCCTGGGGGCCAGGGGTCACATCTACCGACCTCGGCAGTATGCTCATCGTTTTCAGCGAAAACGATTTACTACATATGCTCTCGCGCTCCCCTTTATATAATACACACCATCGTGAAGTTCGAGACATATCCTCTGTGAAACTGTAATGCGTCCTGTGCTAGGTATTTCCAGTAGATCAGGGTGACTCACCAGTTGACCCTGTCTGACCTGGCTTATTTTTACTGGGGGGGGGCCACTGGAAGTCCCCCATTAATTTTGACCTCTGGCATTTTTTAGTGGGAGGGGGGGCCCCACTTTTCGGTTCTCCCCTCCGCTTTTCGAGCCCCCCCCCCACTTTTCGGCAAGCCCCCGCCCACTTTTTTGGAGGTCGCCCAAAAGTGTCAAAAAAGTAGGTTTTGAGGTCAAATTTTCCAAAAATGTCGCAAATTTCAGCTAATTTATAGACTTATAAGCACTTTTTAAGCCTAAAAACAGCGATGTTTTGCGTTTTTACCTTAAAAATTAGAGATGCACCGGGGCCGCCACTACCGGGGCCGGGGCCGGGACCTCATCGTGGCCCCGGCCGGGGCCGGGGCCACCTTGGTCCCGGTACCGGGGCCGGGGCCGGGGCCTGGAAATTGGGGGTCCAAATCGAAAATTTTCAAAAATTTTCTCGAAAATTTATATTTTACAATAATTTTTGATATACAAACGTAACTATATATCGTTGTTTTCATTCATATCGGCGGGAAAACAAACGATTTGTAACACTTTTTGACTTTCGAAAATTCAAATTTTTGGTCAAAAAATGTCAAAAATGTAAAAAATTTCCTAATTTTTGGCCCCGGTTGGTCCCGGGGCCTGACCACCGGGGCCGGGGCCGGGGCCTGACTACCGGGGCCGGGGCCGGAGCCGGGGCCTGGCCCCAGTGCCGGGGCCAGGCCCCGGTGCATCCCTATTAAAAATGCTATTTTTTCGCTACAAATTTCGGTATATATATTTTTACCTTTTGCTCCCCCCCCACTTCCCGCTCCCTAGGAGGGGGCGAAGCCCTCCCCCCACTTTCAAAACCCTAAAAATGCCAGGACCTACACCCATAACCCAGAAAATTGCCAGATTTCACCACTTTTACCCTAAATTTTCAAAAATGTTTCCAGCGTCGCAGTTGACCCTGTCTGACCTGGGTTATTCTTACTAGGACCCCCCCTATTCGAAGTTCCGGCCCATAACCCAGAAAATTGCCAGATTTTA
This sequence comes from Trissonchulus latispiculum, assembly GCA_030248195.1. Classification (NCBI taxonomy): domain Eukaryota; kingdom Metazoa; phylum Nematoda; class Enoplea; order Enoplida; family Ironidae; genus Trissonchulus; species Trissonchulus latispiculum. Next base: position 6,717 of record JASAND010016007.1, read on the forward strand.
CCACTGTTACCCTAAATTTTCAAAAATTTTCCAGCGTCGCTGGAATTTTAACGAAATTTTCGCTATTTTAGCGTAAAAACACCTAAACTTTATAATTTTTGGCAATTTTTACACAAGAAAACTTTGCAAAATTTTTGAAAAAAATTTGAAAAATTTTGTTCAAAAATATGCCCCCTCCCCACTTTTGATGAGCTGCCCCCCCCCCCCCCATCGATGGGGGGGGGGCAACTTTGAGCAACCGCTATACCCCCCAAACGATAGGCGTAACGGAGATTTGGGGTGCCCCCCAACCGTCGCCTCCTCCAGGATTCAGAAGTCAACTTTAGGTTTCTTGGTCAAAAATGGCGTCGTTTGCAGAAATGAGCAATAGTTTTGACGACGCCAAAATAAAAATGACGAAAGAGTGACGAAGCCAACACTCAGATTTAAAACAGAATGCAAAGTTTCTATTATGTTTTAACAGTGATTTTTCAAAAAAGTCTAATTTTGGGGTTGCCGCCCCCAAACCCCCGCTCTACATTGTTGGGGGGGGGGAAGTAACCCCCAGCCATTTTTTCCATCCCCCCCCAGAAATTTTTGGGGGGGGGGGTGGTCAAACCCCCAACTGGAGGGGGGGTAGTCGCGCCGGCGGCGCTCAAATTGGGCAACAATTGGGCAGTTTTAGGGCAAATTTTGAATTTTGCAAAAACGTCCAAATTTTTGGCTAGTTGTTTATTGTCGCGAGAAATACACGTTTATAACGGTTTTATAGTCTTCTACACTCAATATTGACCTTATTCTGGACTCAGAAACATGTTGGCAATGAAGTTTTTGAGTTTAAAAACACTGTCTATCTAATGTTAAAATTACTTAATGATTTCATGTTTTTCGGCATTAGCAATGGCTGAAAATGGGATTTTTGACATAAAAATAGAAAAAATTTTGGGGGAGATTTGGGGGGGGGTCGTCGGGGGGTCTAAAAAGGGCCCCCCCCAATTTCCGGGGGAGGGGCCCCCCCAACCCAAATCCCCGTTACACCTATGCCCAGGCCCCCACCCCCCGACGAGTCGTTTTTTGAGAAATTGAAAACCCAGTTTCAGAAAAAACTTCCAAAAATTTCCAAAGTTTCCAAAAACTAACACATCGATCCCCCCTTATTTCGGGCGATCCCCCCGACATTTTCCACAATCTCCCGACGCAGTTCCCCCTTCTGCATTTCAGGGCTGTTGCGCGGCCTTCCTCAGAAAAAAGGAATAAAAAAAGGAATTTTGAAACAGAAAAAAAGGAAAAAAAGGAATTTTTCCGATGAAAACTTGCAAAAATAACAAACTTTAAAGGCTATTTTCTTGATACTACGCTATCACATTTTCATATTATTTTTGCTTTAAAAATTTAATTTGATCAGATAGATTCGACGAAGTCGAGCGATTTTTCTTTTTACATTGGCATCTGAAAATGGCTCCTGAAATCTGTACTGCCTTGCCGCCGCCTACTGAAACTGTACTGTATTGCCGCCTGCCAACTTTTATGCATATATTACAAATTACACAGACTCAAAGCCGCACCCAGGTGAGGGGGGTTCAAGGGGTCTAGACCTCCCCTTTTGGGATGACAAAATGGAAAATGTTTGTTATTTTTATGGCAAAAACAGCTATTTTTAAAAAATGTTCGCGCCGTCGGCAGGATAATTTTACTTTTTGCAAGAAATTAATGTCCAATGTATATACTTTTTTGGGGCAAAAATAAAAAATTTTCAAATTCTGGGGGGCTCGTTGCACTTACCTCGGACCCCCATTTTCAAAATCCTGGGTGCGGGCCTGCACAGACTTATAGTGGACAGCAGGGGCATATCCAGGATTTTGAAAAGGGGGGGTTTTGACTTGACCAAATTTTTTTGTTGTCACGAAACGAACTTAGTTGGAGGCGAAAAGGGGGTGCCCGCAGGGTTATTATTTTCACAATTTGCGCCAGGAAACATTTTATTTGACTACGGAAATGGCAACTCAAAAAGAAACACATATGAACCAAGCCGGGGGGTCTGGGGGGCGGAGCCCCCAGAAATTGGAGAACATTTTCAAATTTAGACCCCCCCTAGGAATTAATCTAGAGCACTGCAGCTATTAATTTGTGTAATAATATAGAATCTGAATAGGTAAGCGGGGGGTCTGGGGGCGGCAGCCCCACAGAAGAAGCCAGACCCCAAACTACGGTAAATTATCTTAGGAAATTTATTTTAGTAATTTAATTTTAATTTAATTTAATTTAATAATAATTTAATAATTTAATATTATTTTGGGGATTTTAGGAAAAATGCTCCTTGCAGTCGCATGAAAAAGTTAATATGAGCTATGATGGCCAACATTTAAGAAAACGCGCCGAAGGCGCAAAATTTTTGAAAAAGGGCAATGGAGAACGCGCCGAAGGCGCGAAAATTTTAGAAATTTTTACTAATTTCGCACTATTTAATCAAAAATTTTGGGGGGCAAAAACCAAAAGGGGGGGGTTTCAACCCCCAAACCCCCCCCCCCCCTTGGATACGCCCATGGTGGACAGGGACTAGACAGTGGTGGACTTTTTAGATTTTTAATTTTTATAATAAGAAACTACCTACAACCATCAAAATTTGCGTTGCGTAACAAAACAATACATGTGCTGAACAGAATAAAATCGTTAACATTTGCTATTTCATGCACGCTAGAAACTGCTAAAGCTCAGCCGCTTAAATCTACACTTTTCCAGCCAAATAGACCAAAATGCAATAAGGTAAAGCCAACTCAAGTTATTATTAAATATATACGTCCAAAAAATATAAAACTAACTTTGAAATTAAAATCCATATGATCTCATCCTGGCGAAGACGGAAATTTTTGGAAAATATGGGCAAAAATGTAATTTTTGCTTAACAATTTTGAAATTTCCTAGACTTTTTGAAGTCAGCCAGAAAAAAAAGGAAATAAAAGGAATTTTGGGCGAAAAAAAGGAAATAAAAGGAAGGTCTCCAAAAAAAAAGGAAATAAAAGGAAAAAAAGGAACCGCAACAGGCCTGGCATTTTGAAAAATTTTCGCCCCCTTCCGCATTTTGAAAAATTTTCAAAAAATCTTTCAGAAGTTTCCAAAAACTAACGCGCCGATCCCCGCCTCCTGACGAGTCGTTTTTTCAGAAATTGAAAACCCTGAATTTTCAAAATTTTTAACACGCCGCTCGTCCTGTCTGCATCTTTCAAATTGAAAACCCTGAATTTTCAAAATTTTCCCCGCTCCCCAGACCCCACCCCCGACGAGTCGTTCTTTGAGAAATTGAAAACCCTGAATTTTCAAAATTTTCAGGTCATTTCCTTCACGAATTCCCCTCACCGAAATCCCCAACCCGTACCAACATAGTTTCCCCAGGGGGGGGGGGGGGGGTATATACATACTCTTCCCCCCGCCAAAATTTTCGACCAAATTCACCCCCATAGTTTCCTTTGGGGGGGGGGGGGGGGGTTGGGGGGGTCCCCCCCCCAAAATTTTTTACCAAATTTCCCCCCCCCCCCCAGAATTTTTGACTTACCCTCCCCCAACTTTTGGCTACCCCCCGAACCCCCCCCCCAACGATTTTTGGACCCAAAAAGTTAGCTAAATTTGGTCGAAAAATGGTCATTTTTTGAAAAATTTTTCTAAAATTTTGACCTAAAATCGCTTTAAAACGGTGCAAAAGCGCCTAAAACGTTAAGAACAAGCCTTATTTTGATGATAAAAGGGCTAAATTACAGAAAATTTTGCATTTTTTGGCCATTTTTCGAAATTTCTGAGGTCCGAATTCTGGGGGGGGGGGGTTGGGGGAGGGGGTACCCCCATCACATTTCGGAGGTCGGCCAAGATTTGCCCCCCCCAGACCCAAAGTTCCAGGGAAACTATGTTCACCCCCCCCAGATTTTTGGACTATCCCTCCCCCCCATAGGTGTGTTTTGTGGGAGGGGGGAACCCTCCCCCAAATGGAGGGGTCGCAGACCCTCCCCTCTGAAAAATGTTTTTCTACCCCTCCCCCAAATTGGCCTTCGGCCGACGCCCCCCCTAAAAATTTTCAACCCCCTACCTGAATTTTTGCAAGTTTTTAGCCAACAATTCGAAAATTTTCAAACAATTAGCGAAAAACTGCAAAAATTTCGCATTATTACCTTAAAACTCGCTAAAAATTGCTGAAAATTGAGAAAAATTGAGAAAATTGAGAAAATCCGATTTTTCGCCGACCCCCCCTCGAAAATTTTTCTTACCCCTCCCCCCAAATCGACTTTTTCTCGACCCCCCTCCCCCATTTTTGCCAAACCCCCCACCCTACTTTTTTCAAACCCCCACCCCCACTTTTTTGCCAGCCACACCTATGCATAGGTGTACCAGGCTACAATTTGCCCCCTGTGAGACCCCCCCACGGAGAGGCCAGACCCCCCTCCCCCTTACCCGACCTGAACTACTTCCCCCCCAAGCCGAGCTCAAACCCCCCTCCCCCCTAAAATTGGGTCCAAACCAAATAAAATGCAAAATTTTTGAAAAAATTTTTTGAAACTTCTGAAAAAAATTTGAAAAAATGGCTATAAATCACATATAAAGAGCTAAAGATAGTTATTTATAGTAATTAAAAGGTAATATACGCAATTATAAACCACAATCTGGGCTAACTTAGGCATATTTTAGCACAAATTTGTCAGTTTTCAATCCCTATTTTCGAATACGAAAACTATTGACAGAAGCTTTTGAGTAAGTTTAATGAGCAGTTCATCGAAAAAGGAGCATTTTTAGCTAAAAAACTTGGGTACAGTTTAGGGGGGGTCCCCCTCCCCCAAATTTCGGATTTTGGTGGGGTCCCCCGAGCCAAATTTGGACCTTCTACTCCCCCCCCCCCAACCCAAACAGGTGGTACACCTATGCACCTATGCTCCCCCACTTTTGGTTACCCCCCCCCCGCACCCCCCCAGCACTTTTTGGGGCCAAAAGGTTTGCTAAATTTTGCTAAAAAATGGTTATTTTTTCAAAAATTTTTTCAAATTTTGGCTTAAAATTGGTTTAAAACGGTGTAAAGACGCCTAAAACGATAAAAACAAGCCTTGTTTCGACAAAAAAACTTAAAATACAGAAAATTTTGCGTTTTTATTTAGGCCACATTTTTAATTTTCTGAGGTCCGAATTTTGGGGGGGTTCGGGGGGTACTCCCCATGGGGGTACTCCCCATCACATTTCGGGGGTCGACCACCAAATTTCCGAAGTTTACCCTCCCCCCTCAACCAATATTTCTAGGGAAACTATGCGTACCAACACTAACAACTTTTCATCTCTCACAGCTTTTCTGTTCTCTCTAAGCCACAAAGTAGCTAAGGCCTACACACCAGTGCACAGCATTACCACCGTTCGTTCACTTTTAACAGCTACATTCCCCACTCTTCCGAACTAAATCGTTTGCACGACTGTAAGCCATACTTCCATATAGCTTTGCAGTCACTCAGTGCACATTCGAAAAATTTACACAGTAAAATGGCAACTCCATGCAACAACGGACACGCAAATTCACCTAATTCTCTCCCGTACAAACCAATTTTAACGTCTAAATAGATAAAAATACAATACAGCCTTCACTTTAACTATTTCTACCTTTTCTAACCTAACAAACGACAAATTATATAACATACGTTACAACTCAAGCGGCAAATCGACCGCAAATCACTTAAAATTCAAAATCAAAAAATCGTGTCATATGAAACGCTTGAACTAAACGGGGAAGTGTCACACGAAACGACAAGGGAGATTACTCTAAATTTGAGTCATTATTTGACCGGCGTTTGGAAACACAAAATGACGGCAAGTCGATATAGTTTAGGAGACAAGCAGTTGTAAGTGTCAATTTTGCAATACTACTTTGAATTGCCATTTTGTCTGGCAAAAAATGTGACAACCTTTGTGGGAATGAAAAGAGGAAATTTGTTTCAATCAGTCGGCACCAATATGTAAAGTTCCTTGCTGGAGATGAGAAAGGACGTGTCAACATAATATCCTCAAAAGGCTCTTGAAACTATTGAAGCGAAATGATAATCTTATGTAGCTAACATTATGACATCAGTGTTCAAACACAGACAATTCAGCAGATGCAATGGCGGAACTATACGTGTATCCTACTTACACCTATGCCACTTACGAATAATGTTCGATGTTTCCGCCTAGAGATAACAAAACTCAAAATCCTACTTACGCCTAAAGCTCAAAACTGAAATTCCTACTTACGCCTAAAATATTTCCTTGCAAAACTCCAATTCCTACTTACAGCTAAAACGAAAGCTCTACCGTAATCCAGTTGTATGTCTTTGTCGTGCAGAGTTTGCATAAATGTCTACAATGTAAGTAATGCGTGGAAATATAATAATAAACGCATAAAAATCTTCATTTAAAATTCACGTCTATGCATTTGTGTTCTCATTATATTATCGTAGGTTGTTGATTATATTACACGGGGGTTGTTTAGTATAAGTTTAAGTTGTAAGCATAAGATGTAAGCTTATACTGAACTAATTAAATATTGAAAAACGGGTTTAAAACTGTATGATCCAGAAAACCCCTGGATACAACGTTTCAGTAAGATACTTTAGATTTTATGATCAAACGGGATCTCTTTAACTATTTCCCCCCAACTCGTTTTGGGGGGAATAGTTAAATTGGGGTCATATGTCTTAAGATGTATTTGAAGGTTTAAATAAAGGTGATAGAAGTTATATGGTTGATTCAGACCTATTCTGAATAAAAAATAAAATAATCTTCCAGTTCTTTGTGTTCAAATTAAAAATATTTATTTTAAAATCTTGAAATTATAAATTTATTAGCTCAAGCTAATTCTTAAATTTATATAGTATGTGCAATGAACTGATGCTAACTTAAACAATTCAAGAAAGTTAGCCATTGAACAGTTTTAAAATTCAAGATGTTTAAAATTTAACTTTTTAAAAAATGTAAAGTTTTTAGTTACAAACTGATTGGAAGCATCTGTTGTCAGTTCCATTTGTGTACACTACACTTGTGTTACTTACACATTACTAAAATACGAGTTTATGCACAGTTTCCAATTTGGGGGGGGGAAATAGTTAAATTGGGTCTTTGGGGGGGGGATAGTTAAAGAGATCCATCAAACGGGTAATATATAGTTGGAAAGCTTCTATACAAAATTTGAGCTAAATTGGTTAAGTTTTGCTAAAGTTAGCTTCAAGAAAACGAACTCCTCCTCCGAATTGTTTGCTTGATCCTGAAAAATTATGTCCTTGCTTTAAAATTTAAAATATTTCAATTAGTTTAATTTTTCATTAAGAAATAGAAATATATTTCTAATATATAAATAAAGTAAATAAATTGAGTTGCAAAATTGCTACTTAGATCATATAAGTAATCGTAAACTCATCCTAAGAAAAACCGAAACAACTTTAGGAACAAAGTCAGAAAGTGGATAATGTAGATTTTAGGAGTATATAAGTAGGAATCCGAGTTTTCCGTAAACATTCTTTAGGCGTCATAGGATTGCGAGTTTTGAAAACGATTAGGCGTAAGTAGGAATTGGAGTTTTGAAAACGATTAGGCGTAAGGCGTAAGTAGGAGTAAGCGAACTATATACCTTTCTGCAATGCAGCCTAATTAGTGTGGAAATCGTCCTGTGTGGGTGTGAATTAGTCGAATTTAGTGAAATTTAGTAAAGATGGAATTTTTCTGTTTGGATTACAGAACAAGACAAAATACACAAAATGAAGTATGATGTTAGGTAATGAGGTAAAATTAATGTTTGCAGGAATTTAATTCCAAGAATACACCATCATTATTCTTAAAGAAAGGGCTAAGTTGGAAAGTTACAACAGCCCCTATCTAAACTTTTCCTAGAAGATAGGACTTTTAGATGACAACAAACTTATGAATCTTCCACATAAAGGCTGGTAAAAGGACTCCAAAACTTGTGCTTGGAGCATATTTTCGACGTTATTGAAGGGTAAAACTTTCAACGGGGTCTATTAATTGTTTAAGAATAACTATAGATACATACAACTGCGAAGTCAATTTTCAAGACAAATCGAAAAAATTGCTAAAATTTGATAAAAACATGGAAATTTTGAAAAAAGCATCACTCGGAGATCTACACTTTTTGTCTTATCGCCGACGGGCTCAACCCTTTTTGCCGGTCGAGGTCCACACTATTTTCCACGTTTCCCTATGCCTAGCCGACAAGCTACTGTCCGCTAACTGTACAAAGAACTGATCGAGATCTAAATTTACATATATTATATACATATATATATATATATATATATATATATATATATATATATATATATATATATATATATATATATATATATATATATATATATATGGTCAATATGTCAATATTATATATAATATATATATATATATATATAGGTCAATCAGCTGTCAACCAGGGAATAGATGACAAATGAAGATGTCTTAGTTCGTCATATTTTTTAGAAAAGCTCTAATTGCAAGTAATTTCTTGGTGTCAAGATTTTATTGTACATGTATTTATATGTATTTTATTTATTTTATTTTATTGTATTTTATTTTAAATGTATTCGGTAAAATATGTGAGACAATAAAAGTTATTGCAGTAAGCCTGAT
>JASAND010016009.1:0-11964 GCA_030248195.1 Trissonchulus latispiculum
TCAGGGTTTTTTTGGTTCTCGGATTTGCCTCAACCTTGCGTCCCGCTAAATTTAAGTTGCGTCCCGTTAAGAAATTTTGCGTCCAGGCAGAAATTTTGTTTTAGCGTGTTTTTTAGTGCAAAAATTGTTTTATTTATAAAAATTTCGATAATTTCTTTAGTGCAAAGCTATTTAGACTATTTAGAAAGCTGATGCTGCTTAACGGTAATGCACGATTAATACAGGACTACCTACCAAGAATATAGATGCGTCCAACATACACGAGGGGGGGGCGGAGCCCCCCAGAAGTTGAAGAATTTTTTGAAATTACAGAATAATCCGTAATGGAAATGTTTAAAAAGATTTTATTTGGCGTCTGTTGCAGAACTTAGTAATTTTCGATATATATATATATATATATATATATATATATATATATATATATATATATATATATATATATATTATTGACACACATTATTCCGATATTTCAATGTTAGTTAAACTAATTAGAGTATTAAAAATTTATGAAATATTTAGGAATATCATTGAGAAGAAAGGTAGCAAACATTAAAACATACATTCGGTTTCGCAAACTTTGACAACTGGTGATCCTTAATAATAGCAGGATTATTGCAAATGAGCACCGGGGGTCCGGGGGCGGAGCCACCCAGAAGTTGGAGATTTTTCGAAATTACGGATTAAATCCGTTGTGGAAATGTTTAAAAAGATTATTTGGCAACTGTTACATCTATTCTAACTAAAGCTCCTAACGCTAATGCATTTTTTGTGTTAATTGCATCTGTGAATTCTTGAATTTTGAATAAACTCAGTATAAGGTCAATAGAGAAGCGTGTATGCCCCAGGCAGCGTTATTCAACTGCAAAACAGTGAAGCATTTGTAAATACTATTAACGTTAGTTACAATAAATGGATAGTGAATTGCTCGTACATAGGTCTTTTGTATTTGAAAATTTCAGAAAAATGGTAATCTTGCATTATGTTAAGTTGCCATTTGTGTATTTTTTGCGAAAAACGTTTTTTTAGAAGAACCAAAAAATTTGGATATTCTGCTTCTGCGACAGTTACAAATTTTGTTAATTTCGGGATTTTACTTTGGTACTAATCTTGATCCTGCCTGACCTGTTGAATGAGAACAATATAAATGTATAAATATATATAAATGTATATAAATGCACCTAGTAATCTCTATGTGTTTATTGACGTGAAATTCATGAGTTCGAAAAAATCTGATATATATGGATGCAGGTGGACAACAACTTAACAAATAACATTGAGTAACATTGAGACATGACCTTGCACCTTGGCATTCCATGACAAAGTGGGAAACACCGGGGGTCTGGGGGCGGAGCGGAGCCCCCAGGACCCGAAGAAATTTTTGGAAAAAACTGAAAAATTGGTACTGGAAACATTTAAAGTTTTTACTCTTACAAAAGTGAATTTTCTCCCGAAATAATGTTGCGTCTAGCTTGCGTCCCGCTAAAATTTCATTGCGTCCAGATAAGAAACTTTGCGTCCAGACGCACATCTGTACGCAAAAAACCCTGCTTGGAATCTGTGGAAATGAGCTGGCAGATTCGGCGGCTAAATTCGCTGCTCAAGAACATCAGCCCGAGCCTGGCAGCTACGCCACTAGAACCAGCGTGAGGCTGATCAAGAAGGCTTCCTGGGGCCGATGTTATCAATGTCTAAACCCGGGTTAAGTCACTAACCCGGGTTAACTAGATGTGTTAAAGATAGCCAAGTTAATCCGGGTTAGTGACTTAACCCGGGTTTAGACGTTGATAACATTGGCCCCTGGAGAAAATGGGCCCTTAGTAGTGAGAGGGAATACGATCCCAGGTACCGACTATTAGCTGCTAGGAAGAACGACGGAATAAACAGATTAAAGAGTGCCGATCAAGTCGCTATTGAACGTTTGAGATCAGGACACTTCCTTCTTCGTGGGTTCCCTGGCCAGTCAGAAAAGTGCAAATGTGGGGCCGATGTCTGTGTGATCCACTGCCTGTTCCACTGCAATTTACTTACTGGCTGTCGTGAAACTGTATGGCCAGAGGGAGTGCCCAGCATAGAGGCTGCTCTGTGGGGAAGTTATGAAGAGTTAACTAAAACAACCAAATTTCTCAGAATTTCTGGATTGTTAAATTTTGTGTGAGTGCTAGGTTTAGGTTACTTTTGTGTCAGGTGCATTTTTAAATAGAAAATTTAAATAAGTATGCAGAAAACTTATCTTTAGACGACTACTCTCGAGACATTCTGGATCAGATCTCCAAGTAATAACTTTTAAGTTGTCAAAAATCGTAGGGCTTATGACTTCAATTTTAAAAACTCGTTGGAATATACTGTTTGGACAATAAAATATAGTAAAGGGACTGAATCTGGGTCACCTTTTTTGTCGAAAAATGGTCATAAATGGTAAAAAATCTGTTTCTCCTTTACCGCTGAAGCTTGGAGGCGGAGAATTGTTGTATCAGCTGTTCTACGGTTTGCAAATATTATAAGCAAATTTTCATAAAGATCTAACTTACTAATTAGTACTTATTAATTTATTTAGCATTAAAACTTGAAAGTGATTCACCTTACAAGCTGTCTTCAAATCTGAATCAGTGGTATCAAAATGTGGGCCTAACTAAATTTGCACGTATTGAGTGCATTTCAACGAAACCACATCTATTTTACTTCAATATGTGAAGGATTCACAATTAGCTTAGACCAACAGAATTCTTTTAATTCCCAAACAAACATCTTCCACGTTGTGCTTTTTCAGTTAAAAAGGTAAAAAGGTAAAGGTAACCCCCGGAGAATTCTCCTACCCTTGTCAGGATCTAGGGTGCCGGTGCTCATCCCCGGATACACAGCCCTTGAGCCAGGAGTGTCACCTCGAGTGATGACTACAACCGTGGAGGAGGGGCCAGCTCCTCAAGGCAGACGCCCTACACGGTCTCCTGTTACCTTCCCACATAAGTGGTACCCATTTACCGACCACTTAAGGATGGATAGCTGGGTTGGCTAGAGCCCACGGCGAACCGATATGTGCTTAGTCCCTTGCTCGAGGGGATTTGTGAAAGCCTTGTGGCAGCGGGGATTCGAACCTCTTTCAGTTACTCAGAACACAATGACAATAGTACATTATAAAATCAGTAAATAAGACAAAAAACCACAAAATTAGTGAGTTTTAGTTAATTTGAGAACACACAAAACAAAAACAGTTGGATCAATAAAACTTTATCCCCCCAGAACAAAAGTTGGTCAACTTCAAAGGCTCATTGCAAGAAATCAACAGAACTTTAGAGCATTATTTATACATCGTTGGAATGCTCGAGATATGTTCAATTTAATGGTGTAAAGTGGTTTGCTTGAGCTTGGTGCCTTAAAAGTTAAGTTTAAAAGACTACCAAAATTACCGCTTTTTACAATTTTTGGTAGTATTTTAAGCTTAACTTTATAGCAGCAAGCTCCAGCAAACTACTTTACACCATTAAATATATAAAGCACATCTCAAGCATTCCAACGATGTATAAATCATGCTCTAAAGTTCTGGGCCGCGTTTCACAAAGCCCTCCTAAATTTTGCTCTTAAAGCTGCTCCTAAGTCAAAAGTTAAGAAGGTTTTCCAAGCAACTTCGGAGGACCTCCTAAACTGTTTCACAAAACTACTTGGAGATTGCTCTTAAATTTTAACGCTAAGAGCGCTCTTAACACCATTTTCAGCTAAAGTTTAGGAGCCCTCCTATGTTTGCTCTTAAGTTTGTTACTTATACAGAACACATATTTTTGGTAATTTCAACGTAAAATAATTGATGATAACTAACTGAAATTAATTGAAGCCACGTATACTAAATAATTAATCCCTTTAATAGGGCAAAAAATCTTTATTTAAAAATGTAAGTTTAGTGACGAAAACTAAACATTTTAAATTTGAGAAATTTCTTGATTATAATCCATCGCATTTATTGAAAATGTGTTTCTTGGAATTATAGTTGCGTATTGCATCACATTTATGGCAAAACAATAACAAACAGTGCTGTTTTGAACTTAGGAGGGGGTTTAGGAGTGCTAAAACGTGCTCCGATTTTAGGAGCGAACTTTAAGAGCTCTCTTAAACTAGGAGCCCTTCATGAAACAGCTAAATCTTAACTTTGCTCTTAACTTGCAAATTTAGGAGCTCCTAAAGATAAGAGGGCTTTGTGAAACGCACCCCTGCTGTTCTCTGGCAATAAGCCTTTGAGGTTGACCAACTTTTGTTGGTGGGGGGATAAAGTTTAATTGGTCCATCCAAACTGTTTTGCCGCGATAGCCCTCAGGTTTCTGGCCTAGTAATTAACATCGGCGTGGACCTGTGAGAGTCCCGAATCGGTGGCAACGGGACTGAGCAGAGTGGAATTTTAGGCAAATTTTGGCGAAATGACAGTGGGGACGAGACGACTCCACGGGACGGAGTCCAATGAAGGGTCTGGAATGGTCCCCTACAGCTCAGAGGTTACTCTCCTCTCCGCGGAGAAGTGATACTGAGGAGATTGAAGGTTGACAAGTCTGGTCAAACTGCATTGCAAAGTTTGAACAGAACTGCAGAAAACAAAAATCAGAGATAACTTTGGCATAGATAGGATAAAAAATGTAAACGCACAACTCCTAAAACACAAATACGTCTAAAATTGTAGCTTTTATACAATTTTTAAAAAGTAGTATATAAACGTAACTATTAAATAGTAAAATTCAAGAACTCTTGCTTAAAGGCAGGTTCCTGAAAGAGGACTACACGAAATGGACACATGGTGCGACAGGATCGGTCGATACCCACTCCAGAGTCCAGAATTCAAAATGTTGCAAATTATGAAAAGTTAAAAATGAAATTTTAATAAAATATTAAAATATTAAATACTCATAGATTCGCAAAACGGTACAAAATTGCATAAATCTTGGTTTAAAAATGGTGAATACATGGAAAAAATTTCATATTTTTTAATTTTGAAGGATAATATTACCCTCACTAGTCCAAGGTTAATGTCTTACTCTCAGATTTCTACCTATCCATACCTGTTCTATGGGCATTTACTCAGCATTATATGCATAGCTGTTCTGAAACAGTGCTATATTTAAGCAGGGCCCACTTTGCCTTACCCGATTCAGATTGCAAGACTCTTGGCCCACTTTGCAAGGAAAATGACAAATTTTGACGAGGTTGGCAAGAATGTTTATATCTCACCAATGCAAACGTTTTGAAAAATGAAATTTAGCCAGGTGAAAAGAGCAGACATTACACTATACAATGGTGTAAAAATCACTATGATTCATCGTGGCACATTTGTTTTCTAGTAAAGTAAAAAGAGTCGGACACGTTGCAAAAATAGTGCCCACGCGTTTGAAATAGAAATTGAATGGCTATAGTGTAAACGAATTCGCGCGCTGTTGTGTTATTGGTCAAAAGAATCACATGACGACATTCCCGACATGTCAAGCTATCATGTGGTATAAAATGATGCTCTATCTTTGAACTGAGACATAAATATAGTTAAAAAAACTGCAGCTGCGGCCCACTTTGTAGGGTGGCCCACATTCAGTCCCTTTACTATATATAAAAATTAGAGAAATCGTAGAAAGCCGAAAAAATAACAAAAATGGACACCCTCTGAAATCAACTTGCTTGCACATGGAAGCAGCAATATATTGTGGATCCGCTCTACCACTACACTACGAGTAGCTGCTGGCATTATAACATTTTGAGAACATTTTCTTGATCACTTTTAGAGGTCCTTTACTCCTTTCCTATACCTTTCCCTCTGTTCTCACATTCAAATGATCTCAAAATTTTGTGCAACATCTGCAAATTCCGGCACAACCTGCAAGAGTTTGGCCTCAACCTGATCCCTACTTCTCTTGATCAACCCCGATCTCCAAATGATCTCTGAGGTCGATCTGTGCCTCCACTGATGTATACTTTATAATCCTCCAACCTATCTCTACTAAAGATGTTCCTTCGACAAATTCTTGCAGGACACTATTGGACTTTAACCTAAAAAATTGAACTGTCTGGAAACATCTGAAAACGTTGTAACAAAATGAAAAAGTAGAGTTCATTTCATTTAATCATCATTTTCGTACATACATGTATCTATAAAATTAAATATCCCGCTGATAGAAAGGGACGGCCAATGCAAAAAATAACCGGAGAAGCGTTGGCAAGTATTAACTGAAATACAATCCCTCGCACAATATGCAAGCGTCGTCGTTGCAAGCCTCATTCATACCCAATTTTCATTTCCACAATATTGCCATTTTGGGGTACAAGTTCCATCTGTTGGTTTACTGAAACACTGACAACAAGCAATATACATACATAATATACAAAATACAAGTGTCAAACAGAAAACCAAAATCAGTCTACAATAAAAATTCTCGAGGCAATATCATCAATAATCCAATCAATCCCTTCCAGCAGATTCTCACCCGACAAAGCACTACATCCAAAAATGTTCCAATGATGAGTTTTTATGCTGTCCAGGTCCAATGCCTGTTTCAGTTCTTCGGCATTTAGAGATCCTTCCAAATCCTGTTTATTGGCAAAAATCAACAACGTAGCTCCCAGCAATCTTTCTTCGAGCAACAGCGACTGAAGTTCAGCCTTGCAGTCGGCCAAACGAAGACTGTCCGCCGAATCGACCACCCAAATAATTCCATCCGTCTCCTCAAAATAATTCCTCCAGTAAGGCCGGAGGGACTTCTGCCCACCCACGTCCCAAATGTTCAGCAGGAAATCATGATGCTCCAGCGTCTTAATGCTGAAACCTAAAACAGGCAAAAGAATGACTTCAAAGTAATCTTATTAAACTCTTACGTTCATTCACTTGGCACAAAAATTGTCAAGTTGTCCTTTCGACCGGTTCCATAAAAGTTTGCGAGTACTAGACTCGACAACTAGATTCATGCTAGTTGTCCAGTCTAGCACCTCAAGTGTACCATAAACCCTCGCAGTCCAGTAGCTACTAGCACTCGATTTGCGAGTCTAGCTTCTCGCAAGTTTAAACACTATCAAATTAATCATGTTCCATAAAACTTTCGTCGTGCCTTACTATAGTACGACCAAAAAATGTGTGTACAAACTTCGACCGTTTATAGCAGATTAACCTTTGCAGTAAACCCCAACAATGTATATATTTTTAGAATCCTCAAGAACTCGAGATTTCGAAAATTCGGAAAAATCCGGAATTCCGGGTTTCGTTCACGGAAAAGCTAAAATTTTTAGTTTTTCGCCAAATTTTTATCGCAATCAAAATTTTGTTTTCACGATCGAATAGAGCTGGTCCCGCTGCATATTTTTGCTCTTACAAGTTTTTCACGAAAATGCACCCAGTTTCCGGAATTCCGGGTATTCAAAATTTTCGGATTTTAAAAATTTTCTCCAATACCCACAAGATGGGTATCATTCGAAAGCTCTTATCGAGCTGAACAACTTTTGTAATAGAATGAACTCTTGAAAATGCACACCTTTCCCGGAATTCGAGAAAACCGGATTTTCCGGGTTTTAAAAATTTTCTCCAATACCCCACAATATGGGTATCATTCGAAAGCTCTTGATGAGCTGAACAAATCTTGTAATAGAACCAATGTCTGAAAATGCACCAAATTCCCGAAATTCACGAATTCCGGATTTCACTCTAGCTTGGAAGGTTTTAGCGAATTCCGAGAACTGGGGTCATTTCTGCGAGTTGGTTCTATTAAAAGATTTGTTCAGCTCATCAAGAGCTTTCGAATGATACCCATATTGTGGGGTATTGGAGAAACTTTTTAAAATCCGGAAAATCCGGTTTTCTCGAATTCCGGGAAATGTGTGCATTTTCAAGTGTTCATTCTATTACAAAAGTTGTTCAGCTCGATAAGAGCTTTCGAATGATACCCATCTTGTGGGTATTGGAGAAAATTTTTAAAATCCGGAAATTTTGAAAACCCGGAATTCCGGAAACTGGGTGCATTTTCGTGAAAAACTTGTAAGAGCAAAAATATGCAGCGGGACCAGCTCTATTCGGTCGTGAAAACAAAATTTTGATTGCGATAAAAATTTGGCGAAAAACTAAAAATTTTAGATTTTCCGTGAACGAAACCCGGAATTTTCCGGATTTTCGAAATCTCGAGTTCCTGAGGATTCTAAAAATATATACATTGTTGGGGTTTACTCCAAAGGTTAATCTGCTATAAACGGTCGAAGTTTGTACACACATTTTTTGGTCGTACTATAGTACGCTACTAGCATCCGTCTAGTTCTCATTTCTAATTTGACTAGAGAACTGTTGGAAAAACATTAATAACTTCATAGTGTTTCATCAGGTGCTCAAATTTTCACAGTTGATTGTTCAGCTCATCAAGAGCTTTCGAATGATACCCATATTCACTAAAATACTTTACTCTTCACTAAAATTATTTGTAGTTTGGTTTAATTGATCGAGTTTTAATTTTTTAAAATATTTATGATATTTTTTAATCTAACTCGCACTCGCAGCACTGGTTCTCGCATTAGCACTGCTAGTGAGTCAAGCTGTCTTACTCGCTTAGCTAATTCTGCCGAGTCTAGCTAAAACTTTTATGGTACACTAGCACTCGCAACTAGCACTAGAACTTGCAGTTCTAGTATGCGAGTACTAGCAGACTAGCAGAACTTTTATGGAAACGGTCCCAGGTTAAACAATAATGAAAGTTTCCAAAAGAAAGAAAGTGAGCCATCAAGAGTTGAAATACTTACTTACTTTCTGTATACTTTTTGGATCAGGAAATCTGTTGGATATCCCTTTGCAGATGCTTATTAAATTTTTACTTCATAAAAGGCTTTATAATATATACTAATACTTACTATTCTAACGACGTAACAGTCTAAGCCTTATCTCATATTTTACCACATTTTCACATTTCACTCGTCATACATAAGTCCCAAGCTGACTACCGTAGTAGATAAAGAATGTCGTACCTAAGGTAGGTGAGATAGTATCAATATCTTCGCCATTAAACTTCTTCAAGATTGTAGTTTTTCCAGCATTATCAAGACCCAAAATAAGTAGTCGCATCTCCTTTTCTTTCTCTCTCAATTTTCTGAGAATAGTTAACAGGCCCATCTTACTGCAAGCAAAGATAAAAGCATGTCTAAGCAAGCATATAATAGGCACCACCAGGTTCACACGCAACACCAAATAGGAAGGTAGGGACTATGATGACGGTGGTCATACTAGCTATGACTGATGGGGAGAGACAAAGGTTAGCCCCCGCATATAGCCTCTTGGCTGAGTAGCCCGGCAATAACAAAAACAACAACAACAACAAGGTAGGGACTAGCGACTGCAAATGGAATTGTGAGACCATGTGCTAAGGACACCACATTTCCTAAACCGCTTAACAAATAAGAAACTTTCCCCATCGCAAGTTAGTTAGTTAGTTAGTTAGGTTTCACTTCCCGCCCGCTAGCTGGTGAGCTGTCGCGAGGCCTCTCCGCGGAGACACCCAATGCAGATAACTGTAACTGTGTTAAGGTTATCCACTTTGGATGTAGGAAGTTAATTCGGAGAATCACCCCCTGCACCTTTATATGCCGGCAAGCTGGACAAACCACTCAAATCAGCGCAGGTGGCTAAACACTTACACCTCAGCAGAGCGTACCGGTGTGGTAGCCCCACTGGAGGCGGCACTGACCTGTCATGGTCGACCCCCTTCTGTCCATTTCTATTCCCCATCGCAAATGAATACGTATCACCTTCAGTTTCACTTATCACATGAAAGCAACTGCTAAGGCCAAACCACCCCCCGGAGGAACGAGATATTCGCCTGTGTAAATCCCTTGATCAGAGCTTAGCTAACTTGCTCACCAACTTTCTAAGCTGGCGATAGGAAGGCAGACGCACACCTTGTTTAACATTAAATTCTGCTGGCAGGAAAAGGACGTGCATCTACTAAGGCAGACGTTACAAAATTGCACATTTCGTGGACAAACCCCAAACCAACGAAAAGCTGAATCGAAAAACGGACTTCACATTCGTGTTCTGCGACCCCAAAAACCCCTGAATACAACTTTTCAGCAAAATCGAGGACAAAAAATTTTTCGGTTCCTCGTGGTCCCCCTTTACGAATCGAAAAATCGAATTTCGCGAAATCGAAAAATTTTGCGGTATTAGTAGATATAAAATGGCGGTCCGGAAGCCTCCCGGAGGCTTCCCGGAGTTTAACATAAACTACGGACGGACAATAATTTTAAAACAGAAGTTACTATCAGAAAACACAAGACACAAGTACATTAGAATCTTTTCAGGATAACCCCCCAAGGCCCAGATTCCGCAAAACTTGACCAAATGGGCTGAAATTTGGTATGGGTATATATGTTTTCGGCAGCGCTTTTAGCTTTTACCTAATTATTATTAAAAATTACTAATTAAGCTAGTAAACCTTGAACAAACAGTTAACCAGATGTTTTTGCACAAAAAGCTTAAAAAGTTGTAACAAGTTGCAAAAGTTTTGAAACTCCCGGAGCCGGAGCCGGAGGGAGGCTGCTGTTTTTGCCTCTGATTTACATGTATAATTAACTAGTTAATTATTATTAAAACCTCTGTTAACTTTTATTAACTGGTTTATTAAAACCTCAATTGAGCCACCTTCGAAAAAATTTCTTAGTTAATAAGCTTAAGTTTTCAAAAGTGCGGCCCAAATCTTACATTCTTATTAATTATTAATAAACCTTGAAAAAGGTTAACCAGATGTTTTGCTTAACCTTAAAAAAATTGACCTCGGGCCCAGATGTTTTTTACCTAATTATTAAGCTAGTAATCCACTGAAAATAAAGTTTGGAAAAGTGTTAATTGCTAAATCTACAGGTTGCTAAAAGTTCTGTAAAGTTGTGAAAAAGTTACAAAAAGTTTAATAAAGTTGTTAAGAGTTTTGAAAAAGCGTTAATTGTTGTCTCAACAGATAGGAAAAAGTTTTATAAACCTCTATAAACCTCTAAACTAAATAAATGTAGTTAAATATAATTAGCAAATCTACAATTAGCAAAAAAGTTTTATAAGCTGTAATCTACAACACAACCGACCGTTCTCAACCAAGAAAAATAACACAAATGAAGTTTTCTCTGGTTTCTGCTAATTTATACCAATGGAGGCACTGGTTACTTGCTATGGCAACAGTTGCTATGGCAGCAGTTGCCATGGCAACAGCTAAGCCGTTTCGACCCCGCCCTGCCAAGAGGTCTCATCAGACGGCTACCGTTACTGTTTTGATTTTGGATATCTGTCCTAAATGGAGCATTGGTTACTTGCTATGGCAACAGTTGCTATGGCAGCAGTTGCCATGGCAACAGCTAAACCGTTTCGACCCTTGCCAAAGGGCCTCATCTGACGGCTAGACTACCGTTACGGTTTTTTTTCTTGTTTATGGATATAAAGTTTTGGAAAAGTGTTAAATGTAGTCTCTAGCCAAATATAATTACTAAATCTACACTTAGCAAAAAGTTTAGGTTACGAAAAAAGTTTTAAAAAGTTGTATTCTAATGAGCCGACCTACAAGTATATATTACTTCAAATTCAAAAGCTCAAACCTCAACCGACCGCACTCAACCAAAAAATAACACAAATGAAGTTTTCTCTGGTATCTGCTAACATATACTATACTACATTACTAGAATTGAGGCATTGGTTGCCATGGCAACAGTTGCCACGGCAACAACTAAACCGTTTCGACCCCCGCCAAAGGGTCTTATCAGACGGCTAGGCTACTGTTACGGTTTTTTTCAATATTTTCTGTTTGTTTTTTATTTTTCTTCACATAATCATACACTTACTTACTTACTGACTTACTTCATTGTAAGCTTCAATTTCTGCCTCACCCTCATCATGTCCATCTGCCTGATAGTCAGACATTAATCTGTCTATCCTTTTATCATATTTTTGCTCAGACTGTTTCACCAGCTTATCCCAAAATTCACCAATATCAACGGTGT
>JASAND010016013.1:0-51736 GCA_030248195.1 Trissonchulus latispiculum
ATATAAAGTGAGGGGGAGACCCAAAAGAGGAAGTGAGACGGAGGGTAGAAGGTGTCGAGTAGAAGAACCCAAAAGTGGGGTGCCCCTTGCCCTCTCCACTAAGGTGAACCCACTCAGTTATATATATATATATATATATATATATATATATATTTTACATGTTTCAAGGACTGTGTGAAAATATGGCTGAAGCTTCTACATTTCCTTTCACCAAAGACAATAGCGGCTTTTCGATCTCGTGGCTTTGGATCAGAGATAACACCGAAAAGTATAGATGATCCGGAGGTGAGCTGTTGCTACTGTAGAGTTTAAATCCCTATATTATGCTGGCTTTTTCCAGGCAAAAAATTCTGGGGGGGGGGGGGGGAAGTCTGGGGGGGGGGGCTCGGATTTCTGGGGGGGGGGGGCAGAAATTTTTTCAAAAATGCCTAAAAAATAGCTATTTTTTGCTGCTGTTAAAAAATTAACTATTTTTAACTTAAATTTAAGCTTAAAATAGCTAAAAAATGCATACAAACTAGTAAAAATCCGGCGAAGCCGGAAAAATTTTTCAAAATTTACCCTTAAAACCCTATTTTTCCGGGCATTTTAGAGTTCTGGGGGGGGGGGGAAGGCCCGAATCCTGGGGGGGGCGACCCGACGTTCGTACGGGGGGGAACGAATTTCTGGGGGCGGGGCCCCCCACCCCCCCCTGTAGGAAAAAGCCAGTTATGGGTGTAAAAGGCTCAGTGCGGCTCTTGGAAACCCGTTCGAGCTCCGTGTCAGCTAAATATATACTCAACGAAACGGGACAGTTTTTGGTATCGTTGGTTAGAATCTACATGACGAGTACTACAAGTCGCAAAAAAGTTTTGGTCAAAATTTCCAACTTTGAAAATTTTCGCTTCCGGGTAAGTTAGGTCCGTTTGTTTTTTCAGTGTATTAATGTAGGAGCGCGATAGCGCACCTACAGAGTACTGGCTTAGTTTTAGGCCAAAATTTATGGGGGGGGGGGGGGCGAATGGGGGGGGGCTCAAAGTTGCCCCCCCCCCCCATCGATGGGGGGGCTCACCAAAAGTGGGGGGCATATTTTTGGAAAAATTTTTGCTAATTTTTACGTTTTTTGTGTAAAAATTGCCAAAAATCGCTAAAAAATGACTAATTTTAGGTGTTTCTTACGCTAAAAAAGCGAAAATTTCGTTAAAATTCCGGCGAAAGCCGAAAAAATTTTTGAAAATTTAGGGAAAAAATGGTGAAATCTGGCAGGTTTTTTGGCTTATGGGGGAGGCAAAAATTTATGGGGGGAACCTCGAATGGGGGGGGGGGGGTTGCCGAGTGGGGGGGGCCCCCCCCCCCCCCAGTAAAAATAAGCCAGTAGTATGGGTATAAAGGCGTCTGCGCGGCCCTCTGGAGACAGTGTTGGTCGGTGCCAGCTAAAAATTAGAGGTCTGGGAGGGATAAAAATGTTACCATCGTAAAGTACTCGAGTAGTACTACAAGTATCACCATACTTTTGGTTCGAATTCGAAACTTCGAATTTTTGCACTAGGCGATAGTTACCGTGCGTTTGTTTTTTCTCGGTGAATAACGCTTATTGGAAATGCATTTTACGGCTAAGTGTTGGAACTAGGGATGGGCGCGGAAAAAAAAGGACTGGAAAAAAAAAGGTTTTTTTCCGTTTTTTTCCATTTTTTTCCGATGGGGCGGAAAAAAATGGAAAAATATTCCTAACGTTATTTTAACGATTTTTACAGCGGAATATAATGATTTCTGAACTTTTGCTGCGATTTCGCACTATTTACAACTTTTTCCGTGGGTCATAGTAGGTGGGGGTATGCTAAATCTGACCAAATTGTATTTGGGTTTTTTCGAAGCATCGGAAAAAAATGGAAAAATATTCGAGACATGTTCTGAAAGTTAATTTATGAAATCAGAACATTAAGAAACTATCCAAAACACTGTTTAATGAACTAATAAGACAATATCCATGAAGTTGAGCTAATTCTGGGATTTAAGATTTTTTACCATGGAATGTGCATATGGTTGCGTAACTCAGGTAGACTTAACAATCCCATGTCTAACAGTGGAATGTTCAGCCAAAACCTTTTAAAACGTCTGCTATTCTTTACTTTACGAGGTGTATTACCTACGGAAATCACAGACCTGGTCTAGCAGAACCGTCAAGGTATACAGATGTCACCTGTAGTTTATTCTACAGCCTTGTCAGCTGAAAAATTAATTCCTGTAACCAATACTGAAACCTTTGTAACCGCTTGTGTAAGTGCGCACTACACGGTGGGGCTATTAAATATGTTGAAAACGGCTTTTATGCATGCAGAAACATGGAATAATACAACTTTTAGCACATTGGTGAATTTTGGGGTGACCGGAAAAAAAAGGAAAAAAATGGAAAAAAATGGAAAAAAACCGGAAAAAAAAGGTTTTTTTTCCGGCAATCTTTTTTTTCCGGAAAAAAACCAACCCTAGTTGGAACGATGTGGGCATTTTGGCACCATACTACTATTATATGTTGGTAGACGGGATCCCCCCATGCTACCTTTTTGGTCATTTTGGCGCCTGGCCAATTTTGGCTCTGTGCCAAGGTCCCAAAGTCGGACTTTCGCTATTTTTCGCAAATTTTGGTCACACTACACTACTACAAGTACCACCATAGTTTTGGTTAAAATTCAAAACTTCGAAATTTTGCACTAGGTGATAGTTACCGTGCGGTTGTTTTTTTTTCTCGGTTAATAACGCTTATTGGAAGTGCATTTTCTAGCGAAGTGTTGGAACGATGTGCGCATTTTGGTCCAATGCTACTATGATATGTTGGTAGACAGTATCCCCCCATGCTACCAAACGAAGGTCATTTTGGCACTCGGCCAATTTTGGCTCTGTGCCAAGGCCCCAAAGTCGGACTTTCGCTATTTTGGCACTTCGGTTGAAATCAACTTTTTTCACAGGCTAGCAGCTAGATCGGTTTGGTTTATTTTATTTGAATATTTCGGACTATGCGCACAAAGTAACGAGGGGATTTTTTAATTTCGTTCTGAATCTTTCAGGAGATGGTCCCAAACTTTGCATTTTTTGGCCTGTTTGGGCGAAAAGTTTCTAAGTCCCACTTTCACTAGAAATGGTCTAAAAGTCACTAAAAATGGCGTTTTTCCGCCTTGGGCTGGGCTTATTCTAGGGATTTTTTCTTGGGGGGGGGGCTTCCTGGGGGGGGGCCCCCAAAGGTCCGAGGGGCAAGGAATTTTTGGGGGGGGGGGCGAAAATTTTTCGAAAACTATGCTGAAAATAGCGCTATTTTTCTGGCATATACTATAAAAGTTGATTTTCATAGCAAAAATAAGCAGATTTAGTGTTGAAAAGGGCAAAAATTGAGTAAAAATCTCCGGCGAAGCCGGAAAATTTTTGAAAATTTGGCCTTCTGAGCGATTTTTTCAGGGCAAAATTTGGTACCAAAAGGGGCGCCCACTTTTTTGGGGGGGGAGGCGATTTATGGGGGGGCCACCACTAGAATAAGCCCAGTTGGGGTGGTACCCATACATAGTAAATCGGGGTCGCTGCAAACGATGAGCATACTGCCGATACCGCCCGAAGTGACCACTGGTCAGCATGGCTCCAGTGGTTCCTCGCCCAGGGTCAAAGTAGGGAAAACTCACTATAAACTGCATTTTTCGGGGTTTTAGTTGGGGGCACATATAGTAAATCGACTACGCTCGTTTCAATGGTCATATTGCCGAAATCGAGGGAAGTGACCAGTGGTCACTACGGTCTATGGGGCCTATTGACCAGTGGTCAAACCCCTTTAAACAGCGTTTTTCGGCGTTTTGGTTGGGGGCATATATAGTAAATCGACTACGCTCGTTTCATTGGGCATATTGCCGAAATCGAGGGAAGTGACCAGTGGTCACTACGGTCTATGGGGCCTATTGACCAATGGCCAAACCCCTAGAAACAGCGCTTTTCGGCGTTTTGGTTGGGGGCATTTATCGTAAATCGACTACGCTCGTTTCAATGGGCATATTGCCGAAATAGAGGGAAGTGACCAGTGGTGACTACGGTCTATGGGGCCTATTGACCAGTGGTCGAACCCCTTGAAGCAGCGCTTTTCGGCGTTTTGGTTGTGGGCATTTATAGTAAATCGACTACGCTCGTTTCAATGGGCATATTGCCGAAATCGAGGAAGTGACCAGTGGTCACTCTGGCCTATGGGGCTCAGTGACCACTGGTCAAATCCTGTGTTTTTATTTTCGTCGAAACTTTTTGCGAACTTTTACGCAGTCCTCCAAAATTTTTTGCGGAATTTCGCAAAAAATTGCGAAATTCTCATTTTTTAGTATTTTAAAGATAACTAATGAATTTTAGTAATTCAGGTGTATTTAAACTCATTTTTAACATTTAACGCATAGTATAACCAAGTTACAACTATTTTTCGAAAGTCGAAGCATGTGTATGTGTGTTTTACAAGTATATAAGCTGAATAGTGAAGAGACGCGGGGGTCTGGGGGCGGAGCCCCCAGAAGCTGAGAAAATTTTGTAAAACCGAGGAAAATCCTTAGTTGGAAATTCTCAAAAGTTTAGTTTCGACAGTCAGTAAAATCCTAAAATATAAGCAAACTGCTAATAGGCTAATAATTGTTTAAAATTATGGTTTAGCAAATTTTTCAAGACTAAAAGAATTTTATTACGTAGCTGTCGCTAGGCATTCTAACTCGGCTGATTGAAAGGTGTATACGTATATATATATACAGAAATACGCGCCGAAGGCGCGAAAATTTTTTGCAAATTTTCTTCAAAAAGTATCTGAAACACGTTTATTTTTCATTTGAGACAACTGAAAATTTCTGCTCAAGGACAAAAATTTTTGCGGAACTTTACGCAGAGCTCCGAAAAAAGTTGCGGAATTATCAAAAAAAGTGCGGAATTTCGCAGTTTTTTTCGCAAAAAAACACAGGAACCCCTAAAACAGCGTTTTTCGGCCCTCTGGCGGTACCCATACAGTAAATCCGTGTCGCTGAACACGATGGGCATACTGTCGAAGTCTGGCGAGGCGAAAAGGTTTTCTCCTTATATACTTCCCACAAACAGGTTGCAGCGCCCGAAGCTTGGGGCGGAGGTTAGAATTCAGTGGCACTTATCTGGCATTTTTTTAGGGTTTTGAAAGTGGGGGGGGGGGGGCTTCCGAAAAGTGGGGGGCGACCCAAAGGTAAAATATACCGAAATTTTTAGCGAAAAATTAGCATTTTTAAGGTAAAAACGCAAAAAATCGCTGTTTTTAAGCTTAAAATGAGCTTATAAGTCCATAAATTAGCTAAAAATTGAGAAAATTTTTGAAAATTTGACCTCAAAAACCTAATTTTTTGACACTTTTGGGCGGCCCCCAAAAAAGTGGGTGGGGGCTTGCCGAAAAGTGGGGGGGGGCGAAAGTGGGGGGGGGCTCCGAAAAGTGGAGGGGGGAACCGAAAAGTGGGGGGAGTCCCCCCCCCACTAAAAAAATGCCAGCTTATATTTATATAATCACTTCTCTGCTCTACCTACGGCACTGTTCAAGCTCCTTGTATCCATTGCCGCATTGCTGGAAAGGGATCCTTTAAAATGACAGAAGGACAAGTAATAAAAATGTTCCTCTGGAGCATGAAAAAGTAATATGGGTGATGGTGAGGTTGTAAAATCAACAGAGGACTAGTCTAAAAAATGCTTAATATGGGGCTAGGTTAATGGGGCTCAGTGACCACTGGTCAAACCCCTAAAACAGCGTTTTTCGGCCCTCTGGCGGTACCCATACAGTAAATCCGTGTCGCTGAACACGATGGGCATACTGTCGAAGTCTGGCATGGCGAAAAGGTTTTCTCCTTATATACTTCCCACAAACAGGTTGCAGCACCCGAAGCTTGGGGCGGAGGTTAGAATTCAGTGGCACTTATATTTATATAATCACTTCTCTGCTCTACCTACGGCACTGTTCAAGCTCCTTGTATCCATTGCCGCATTGCTGGAAAGGGATCCTTTAAAATGACAGAAGGACAAGTAATAAAAATGCTCCTCTGGAGCATGAAAAAGTAATATGGGTGATGGTGAGGTTGTAAAATCAACAGAGGACTAGTCTAAAAAATGCTTAATATGGGGGCTAGGTTCAAAAAAGAAGAGGACTAGGTTGTGGGCGAATTAATATGTGTTGTATTGGCACAATGGGAAGTCAACACACACTGACTTTACTGAGACAGCGAGCGGTTTATATAGCAACAAAAACGGCAACAATAACAATTATGCAAATGAGTTTATGCAAATTAGTTCAGCTTCAGACACTTCCCTGTCTGATCTCCACGTGCTTAGCAGGCAAGACCCAACATCCTCCTCTTCTTCAATGAGCGAAGCGTCCAAGATCAGGCAAATCCGGCTTGATATCGATCTGGATGGCGTCGCTGTCGAACAGGACGGCCTTCCTGGGCATCGATTGGATTTTCTACCGAATTGGCAGCTGGCTCGGCTTCATGGACGTCGGCATCGGGATAGGTGACGAGTGGATCTTCCACCGGACGACCAAACTTGGGTTGAGCGGTTTTCGTCAAGTTTCGGCAATTCCACGTCTTCCCATTTTCCAACCGGAACGTGAATGGACCAATCTTCTTCTGGATTCGGATTGGATCATCAGACCATCGTGAATGTGTCCTTTGGCGACTTGCGGCAGACGATACCTCACATAGTCGCCGACCTGGAGTAGAGACGATTTGGTTGGAACATCATTGTTTTCCAACCGGGTTGGTGATGATTCCAATGGCGATGTCAGCTTTGTCCTCATAGCACGTGGCGTGCCATAAAGCTTTTCAAATGGTGACACTCCCGTGGCAGCATGAGGAGTGCTTCTGTAGGCTACCAAGATTTCCCGCAGAGCCTTCTTCCAGTCTCGACCTTCAATGTAAGCACTCTGCAATCCTCCCTTGAGAACCCGGTTGAATCGTTCAACCATTCCGTTGGCTAAATGCTAAAAAAATGCTTAATATGGGGGCTAGGTTCAAAAAAGAAGAGGACTAGGTTGTGGGCGAATTATTATGTGTTGTATTGGCACAATGGGAAGTCAACACACACTGACTTTACTGAGACAGCGAGCGGTTTATATAGCAACAAAAACGGCAACAATAACAATTATGCAAATGAGTTTATGCAAATTAGTTCAGCTTCAGACACTTCCCTGTCTGATCTCCACGTGCTTAGCAGGCAAGACCCAACAATATGGGCACAGCTTCGCCGAGCAACCCATATTTGCGGGCTTTCACGCTTCGCCATGGCTATTGTCATATACTAAGCCATTATTGTCAGTCAATAATAACAATCGCTGCAAGTTGCTTGCTTGCATATATATATATGTAAACTATATAGTAATTTGGTTTTGCTGGACTACGGCAAGCAACTAGAAAGAACCAAGGCTATGATTGTAACGCTAACGGTTCAATAGAAATAGAAGATCGTAGGAGAGATTCCTGAAATTATGGTTGAAATATATATAGACTTTTCTTATAAATGGTTAAAATGCACAGTAAATATTAAGAGTTTATCGAAAGAAATGTTTGCTTCCACTAAAACTCGTTTATCATGATTGTATATTATTTATGCACCGTAACTAAAACTGAACACTGGTATATATGATTATAATACGTATGTAGTTATATAACTTTTTTAGTCCGCGAATATGGGTTGCTCGGCGAAGCTGTGCCCATATTAATTCGCCCACAACCTAGTCCTCTTCTTTTTTTGAACCTAGCCCCCATATTAAGCATTTTTTAGACTAGTCCTCTGTTGATTTTACAACCTCACCATCACCCATATTACTTTTTCATGCTCCAGAGGAGCATTTTTATTACTTGTATATATATAAGTTACGCTGGCTTGAAAAAGGCGATTTTCTGTCGGAGTGTAAGAACGATCTGGGCATTTTCAGCAGTTAAAGTTTGGTTTTTCCGAACGTATATATATAGTCAAGCGGGAAAAAACCCACTTTTCAGATGTTTGGCCAGAACTTTTTAATGGTTTGACATATCGAAATGCTGATTATACAGGTAGCTAGGCCTAGTCGTAAGCTTTCTTATGAGCTATAGAACACCTCTCTGGGGTGTGCCGTTAGCGAGAAAAATTGTCCCCAAACTGGCGGGAAAAAACCCACTGCGGGAAAAAACCCATATGCGGCAAAAAACCCACCCCAAAAAATTTTTGCCAGGCCGCCAGGAGCGTTTCTAACCATTCCAACTGAAAGAGCGGGTTGTTTTTAGTACAACTGCATCAAAATATATTAGTTTTTGTACTAAAATTGAGGTCATATGGTCATTTGAAAATGTTGTTTCTTTAACACATAAACATAGGCAAATTTTGGAAATTTTTAAAAATTGTTTATTTTCGGCAGTTTAAGCATCCTATCGTGTAGAAAACATGTTTTTCTTGTATTTAGAGCCAAACTAGACCCATTTTAAGGCAAAAATAAGCATTTTTGGTCAAAATTGAAATTTTGGCTTGAAATGGCACCGTGTCCGATTTAGACCCCCTGGACCACCCATAACAGTACGAACCCAGGTAAAACCTATACCAATTTGATCTATAGGCTCTATTAAACAAATGTATGTGTTGGTTTGACCTTTCCGGTCAATGGTTAGAAAAAAATTTAATTTTGAAACGTGGGTATTTTTTCCCGCCGTGGGTTTTTTCCCGCCAACTCCAGGTCACCCCCAGGTCGCACCGGAGGGGTCAGAGCAGTGTGACATATATCGTCATGAAGCGCAACAGATGCCCTACAGGTACATATAATCCGCGTTGGTCTAAGTCTTTCCAGTAGTTCAGGGTGGCCCGGCAAAGTTTGCCGAATTTCGGCACTTGGTCGGACCAAAATTTCCAAAAATTTCAAAGTCCCAAAAAATTTGCAGGGAAGCAGTGGGAGCTACCATAATACACCCTCCAGGGTTATTTTGGATTCTCTTCAAGATAGGCTATTAAAATCCTAGATAGCTCATACCGGTAAGCCCACACTGGGGGTGGGTTTTTTCCCGCATTGGCGAGTGGGTTTTTCCCGCTTGTGTATATATATATATATATATATAGCAAGGTTAACAAAAAAATCACCCGAAATTTAACAAAAAAAATCACCCCACCCTGACTCACAGGAAAGTCGCAGAGACACAATTTTTTGTGTGGTGATAGCCACACATCTCGACATTACAGCCTGTGGGTTTGAGCCCCTAGGCCCTGTCCATGCGTTCATGGCAGACCTTTAAGTGAAGGTACCCAAAAGTGGCTTCAAAAACGTTCATGACCGAAGTTCGAATTTCAGCTGCTATTTACTAAGGGAAAACCCTAGACAACCCATACTGTACATATGACCAGTGGCGTAGATAGGTCATTGCTTCGGGGAGGGCGGATTTTCGGCAAGTCGGGGGGGGGTCCGAAGCCCGACCCCCCCCCTCCCCGAACTTGTGCAATTTTTTTATTTCGACCCACAATCAGCTTTCAATATTTCTATAGGTAAAATTGAGTTTTTCAGATTTTCACCAAAAACGGGTACAGCAGCTTTAATTCTTAATTAGTATCTAAACTTGAGAAATTTTCTCAGATTTTCACCAAAAACGGCTTAATTATTAAAGCTGAGATTTTTCTGATTTTCACCAAAAACTGCTAGAGAAACTTTATATATATATATATAATTCTTTAATATATACCAGTTGAAAATTTTTAACTTTCTAAATTTTTTGAAAGGAATTGCTTTTGAATCCCCAGAAGTTGAGAATTTTGGATATTTCAGACATGAAAGCAGTTTTTCAATGCACTTTTTATTTCAGATCAGCAAATAATCTGAGAGCTAGCATTGTACGCGTGGAAGCGCTGTGGAGAAACCAAATGTCGCGAAGAAATAGGACCCGCGGGAGGGGAGTCTGGGGGCGCAGCCCCTCGAAGTTGCAGAATTTTTCATATTTACACTCCCTGAGGAATAATTTTGAGCACTTTTTTTATTAAGTGCCACATCTGCAAGACTAAAGAGAGAAACATTTATTTTAGGAAAATGAAGTATATAATCAATATCAAGTTGTCATATTAGTAGTTAGCCATATGAGTAAGAACGCACAAGTATGGGAGCGCTGCCCGCAGTAGAAAATTTTTAGAAATATTAAAACTTAATTAAAATTAAAATGAAATTAAATTAAATTTAAATTTAAAATTAAATTTAATTAAAATTAAAAATTAAAACTAAATTTTAAACCTATTTTTCCGGTAACTTTCGCACAAAATCGTCATCTACATTTGTCATCTACATCTACGTCATCTGTATTTGACTCAGAGCGAGCAAATTTTTTGAAAAATGAAAGAGTTGAAACCTATATATATTTCAGACTACTGTTCCAACAAAAACTGGCGCAATATGTTAAGCTCGCGCTGCGCGCGAGCTTAAAAATTTTTTCCACTGGCAAAATTTCCAGGGGGGGCAAAGGTGCTTCGGGGGGGGGGGGCCCCCCCGGGGCGCCCCCCCATATCTACGCCCATGCATATGACATGTCCTGACTGTGCGCTATCGATACATATATAGAAGTTCCCGGTCGGTCCCCTGAGCCGTCCTGGGGTGGGTGAATTTTTTTGTTAAAATTTAAAAAATAATCACTTTCATATTTTGTTACTGACCTCAGAACAGCAGCTAGAGCAAGACTAACGCCAAATTCGAGCTCAGCGACCTCGAAAACCCTTATAGCCGTTGTCTTTGAGGTTGTCTGACACTTCTGGGAGTCCAACCTGAAAACCAGCCTGGCCTGAACCGTCCGACGGTAAACGTGATTCCAGAAGTCAGTATTAGACTACAGTTACCCAAAAACTAATGCCAGATTTGAATTCTTCGCACTAGAAAACCCCCTAGGAGACGTTTGTAGGCACTTCTGACTTCCCAGTTGGTACCTGGAGGGTCCGGAAGGGTCCGGCAGGGGTCACGTGACCGTGGGTCATATACCACCAATATACGAAGTCCTAAGTTTCTCTGCCAAAACGGCTGGAAACAAGTTATAATCACTCACAAACACGACAAAACAACATTTTAGTCTTTAAAACGGCAGTTTATAGCCACCAGACTTCATACTAGACCCTGCCGGGGGCCATCAGTGACCACTTACACTTCGGCGGGGTCAGTTGGCACAGTTGGAACACTAGGTTGGTGGTTTTGGGTTCTACATACGTTATTTAATGCGCTCTATCCAAAACTGATGAGAAAACATTGCTAGCTGCTCTCTGGGATCCGATCCGCCACTGATTTTTTGTTAACGAGTGATTTTTTTGTGAAACCGTTAACAAAAAAATCACAAACTTTCGCCTACTGCAACTTACTGGTAGGTTGTAGAGCAGCGAAACTGGGGTGGTTTAAAGCTTAGCCCAAGACCTATCCATGGGTCCTCAAAGTAATCGATTTGGTTTTTGCGAAAGTTCCAGCCAAAAAACCAAATTTTGATTTTTTTTGTTAACCTTGCTATATATAGTAAAGGTTAGAAAAAAATACGTCACGATTTGGCAACTTTTTGGATAACTTTTTATATAGGACGCCTACCGCATATATATAGAGGTCGGGGAAAAAACCAAGGTAGTCACTTTTTGGGCTCTGCAGAACTACCCAGTGGAGCAATCCGGCTATAAATTATTTTCTTATCAAGCCCTGTCTAGACTGTCATTTTGGTATACAAATCGCCTCTCTAGGTCCTGTCGTTAATTAGTAATTAACGGTTAATTAGCCGGGGTAAAAAAACCAATGGCGGGAAAAATCCAACCGGTGGGAAAAAACCAACCCCAGTATATATTCGGTCAGGGTATTACTCGGGTTGTAGTTGATGTTATATACCAGTATATATTTGCTTCTTTGTGTATAAACTGACTGGGTATACTATGCACTAGCAATACCAAAAACATTAGATGGTGATGGGCCGGGCCGGTCCGGACTAGTAGTGTAGGTACGTATGTAGGCAGGTACGTAGGTAGGTAGGTGTCCGGAAATGGGCCGACGCCGGGTCCCAAGCCCCGGGGGAAGAACGCAGAGGGACGGAACACAGGGAGAGAAAGGGATTTGTGATAGTGGGCGTGGGAGTGTAAAGTACAAGATGTGGTTACTGGAAGCGGTACTGGGTGTGGTCAGTAGATGTGTAAACAGGATGGGGTTTACTGGAAGTGGTACTGGGTGTGGTTAGTGGATGTGCAAACAGGAAGGGAACAGGGTGTTGCGTTGAGTGGTGGCGGCACACGGTGTATAATCAAGCGGGCTAGGAGTGTACGTGACCGAGGACGGAACTGGCAGTAGGGTTAGGGGCACGCCAAGGAAGGACACGAATACTGGCAGAAGGAAGACCAGGAAAGTTGCCCCAAAAAATCCCTCCGAAAGTGAGGGTCGAAACGGCCGCCCTATGCTACTCCCGGTGGTCAGGCCCCGGTACCGACCGGGGCCAGAAATTAGCAGAATTTTGTAAATTTTTGACATTTTTTGGCCAAAATTTTGAAATTTCAAAAGTCAAAAAGTTACAAAGCGTTTGTTTTCCAGCCGATATGAATGAAAACAACGATAGTAAATAATGTTTGTATATCAAAAATATTGCAAAATTTAAATTTTCAAGAAAATTTTCTATTTGGACCTCCAATTTCCAGGCCACGGCTCCGGTACCGATGAGGTCCGGGCCCCGGTAGTGGCGGCCCCGATGCATCTCTAATATAAACAGATAATATATCAACGGTGTTTTGCAGAGGTGAAAAGTATTGTTAATTCAAAAATGCCTAGTCCAATATTCCAAAAAGGAACCCTTCGAAAGCACGGTGACACCGTGATAAAGACAAGCTGCTATTTCAGTTACTAAAACAACACTGAGCAGTTTTGATCTGAGACCTAATTTGCACATTCTTCCGAATTTATCAATTTTCTTTTTGATTTCACCAGGGGAGGGAAAGTGAAAGCAGTCAAAAATTTGTTCCTGTATATATATACCCCTTTTATTTAAAAATATAATGAGTCGTAAAAATTAAACGCTTTTCACCACAGCATAAATCTCAAAAACTCAAACTGCTCTTTGAATGTCAACAATGTAGCCCCTCTCCGGCTAAAAAAGGATGCTAGGAAACAATGCTAAACATACGGAGCAATCCAATTTAGAGATTGGAACCCTATTGGTAACCATCCATTTTCCGAAGCAAACATTCCGCCTCCAGGCAATTAAAGTTGGGAGGTAAACGAGTGGGGGGGGGTGCCCACCTCCAGTAAAAAACCCCAGAAGTTGCGAGTATATACTACTGACTATGTGCATACGTAGTTGTTGCAGACGCAGATTTATTGCTCACAAATTGGTAAAATGTTACTGAAGTATATATACTCCAACATCAGTCTGAGCCGTTTCCGCGAATATGGGTTGTTCAGCGGAGCTGGTCCATATTAGTCCTAAGTCCTCTTGTCATTTACAACCTGACCCTCCCACAATCACGTTTCAAAACCTAGTCCTATGTCCGCTTAAAACCCAAAGTCATATATACTGCATTTTTCATGTTCCATCGGAGCATTTTTATTCTTGCAAGAAAATTGTTTATAGTCTCGATAAGGAAGAGCTAGAAAGATGCTTTCAAAAGCAATTTGTAGATTCCGCTGAATATATAAATGAGTATATATAGCCACTAGTGTAGCCAGAAAAAATTTCGGGAGGGGGAATACAAAATTTTTCGGGGGGGGGTCTGGGGGGCGGAGCCCCCAGAAGCTGTGAAATTTTCTATTTTGTGACCTTCGTGGAATTTTTACAGAGCTTTCTTTGAAATTACAATAATATTTAAGGCGCAGTGCGTGTTCATGCACCCAAATGATGCAGAAGGTGGTCAAAGTACACCAAATAGGCTAATTGGGACTCATTTTTAAGTGCGAAACACGTATTATAATGGTACAATACAGTTATTTCGCGCCGAAGGCGCTAAACTTTTTTGAAAAATGGGCGTTTTATACATGGCAGGTAAAAATTCCTGGGGGGCAACACAATTTCGGGGGGAATTCCCCCCATCCCCCCCCCGGCTACGCGCCTGTATATATATAGCTATAGCTATGCAGCCTGCCCAAGTGTCAGAAATTGGCAAAAGCAAGGTTTAGAATTTCTGACACAGGATTGGGGGTTAGCACGTTATTATGTAGGGGCATGGAGCCAGCTTAGTAGAGGTCCGGGAGTGGTAAAAAGGTTACCATCGTAAACAACTCGAGTAGTACTACAAGTACCACCATACTTTTGGTTCGAGTTCGAAACTTCGAATTTTCGCACTAGGCGATACTTACCGTGCGTTTGTTTTTTTCTTGGTGAATAACGCTTATTGGAAATGCATTTTACGGCTAAGTGTTGGAACGATGTGGGCATTTGCACCATACTACTATTATATGTTGGTAGACGGGATCCCCCATGCTACCTTTTTTGGTCATTTTGGCACCTGGCCAATTTTGGCTCTGTGCCAAGGTCCCAAAGTCGGACTTTCGCTATTTTTCGCAAATGCCTACTGCCGATACCGCGCGAAGTGACCACTAGTCAGCATGGTTCCCGTGGTTCCTCGCCCAGGGTCAAAGTACGGAAAACTCACTATAAACAGCGTTTTTCGGCGTTTTGGTCGGGGGGCATATTATTGTTTGACGCACAACTAATTATTTCACATATATAGTAAACCAACTACGCTCGTTTCAATGGGCATATCGCCGAAACCGACGAAAGTGACCACTGGTCACTACAGCCTATGGGGCCTATTGACCACTGGTCAAACAGCCTAAAACTGCGTTTTTCGGCGTTTTGGTTGGGGGCATATATCCATATATGTATATATATATATGTGTATATATATATGTGAAATCCATATATGTTGGGGGCATATAAGTATAGTAAATCCACTACGCTCGTTTCAATGGGCATATTGCCGAAATCAAGGGAGTGACCAGTGGTCACTACGGTCTATGGGGCTATTGACCAGTGGTCAAACCCCATAAAACAACGTTCTTCGGCGTTTTGTTGGGGGCATATTGTAAATCGACTATGCTCGTTTAGCATGGCACGGTTCAAGCTCCTTGTATATATCCATTACCGCATTGCTGGAAAGGTATCCTTTAAAATGACAGAAGGACAAGAAATAAAAATGCTCCTCTGGAGCATGAAAAAGTAATATGGGTGATGGTGAAGTTGCAAAATCAAGAGAGGACTAGTCTTTAAAATGCTTAATATGGGGCTAGGTTAAAAAATAGAAGAGGACTAGGTTGTGAGTTTCGAATTAATATGGGCACAGCTTCGCCGAACAACCCATATTCGCGGGATTTCACGTTTTGTCTTAGCTTAGTGCTATCAATGTCAGTCAATAAAAAATTTAAGCAGTTGAATACGTACTCATCGAATATAGCTGTTTGCATGCACTGTTAGACTAGCTGCTAGGAATATATACGTAAATTATCTATCATCATTTTGCTGTGTTGAACTACCGCAGGCTCTACTACTAGGACAGATCTAAGGATATGATGCTAAAGCTATTGGTACAAGTCAGGACGAAATAAAAGATCGTGGGAGAGTCCTAAATTATTTTTGAATATAAATTTTCCGTTTAAATGGATCATACATGGGCAAGGTCTCCCTTCACAGGGTGTACCAGAAATAATTTTGCGCGGTCCCCCTTCGCCTAACGGGGGGGGGGGCTGGCGTGACGAGACAAGGTAGGTAGAATAGCAACGATCGCGACATTTTAAAAAAATATGTAACAGAAAATATGCAGCCCTGTCTTCAATTTCTGACTGCTTTTGCACTCAATTCGCACATTACAATCTGCTTGCCAATGCCAATAAAACTACTCACATACGACAGAATTTTTGTAAGGTTTTTTCTGAATCATTCATAATAATTCCTGCTAATTTGCGCAACTCTGCCTTCATGAACCGCGCTCGCTTTGCTCGCGCTGTGTCCCCCTGATTTTACTTGCGCACTGCGCGGTCCCCCCAGAAATTAGGGTGTACCTGGTACACCCTGAGTACACCCCTTGCGCATGTATGAAATGGATACGTAAAATGCGCTGGTTGGTATGGTGCTCTTATCGAAGAAAAGTTTGCTAAAATAAAGTTCGAATTAAGCTCGAGCACATACCGTAGCTGTAGGTTATTTATGAACTATAAACCAAATGTATCGTGGATATGCATAATAATTTACATTTACAAACCGCGAATATGGGTTGTTCGGCGAAGCTGTGCCCAAATTAATTCGCTCACAACCTAGTCCTCTTCTATTTTTTAACCTAGCCCCATATTAAGCATTTTAAAGACTAGTCCTCTCTTGATTTTGCAACCTCACCATCACCCATATTACTTTTTCATGCTCCAGAGGAGCATTTTTATTTCTTGTATATAAGATTGTTTTGAAATATTTCGTCAAATTTCGTCTTTGAGTTGTTTACCGACAATACATTCCCAAACGGAATCACCACCTTAACTACTAGTCCTTTCCTCTCTTCGCTCTTTAGGAGCATTCTATTTATGTGTATATTTTTGACTCTTGTTAAGCTGTGTCTACTGACAATTTCGTTGTCCTGTTTTTGTTGTTTAGCCTGACACAGCACAAAGATTGTACAATGTTTTGGTCCAGCTAATCACTGGCTGCTCTGCTCAGGATATAACACAGGTATTATAGGCTCATCCTGCTCTGATTTTATGCACAATTTGTAGAGCTCATCGAGTTTCACATTTTCACTCCTGGCAGCTTTTATGTCAATTTTTAAAAATTTCCTCGTTTGCCGCTCCTTTTATATTTTAATTTTTCCATAATTTCGCTCCTGCAGCCTTTCTGCCTCAGTTTTTGTCAATTGACGCTTTTGCAAACATATATATATATAGCTCATTTTTGCACCGATTTTTAACTTCGTTGCAATGCAGAATGATTCCCATGTTGCAAAGTTTTTAAAGGTTTTCCATTATACAGTATGCATACAGATTAGTCATATTTTCAATTTTTTCACTTTTTCTTCAAGTCTTTTCAAAGGTTTCCATTCCATTTTTTCTTAATTTCAAAAATTCTTCAACTTTTGGCTCCGCTTCCCAGACCCCCGCGATGATTAATGGCAATTCCGAATCAGTTGTGCCGCAGCAGTAATCTCTGTATATAACTCTTTGTTTGTTGCAAACTATTATTAGCTCCACTTCCAAGCGACTAGCGAAAGCTAATTTTTTCAGGCTCGACCCATTGGTTTCTTTTTAGGCCAAGTTTATGGAAGGACTTCTGGACCTCCCCATGAATGGGGGGCTCACCAAAATGAGGGTATATATAGTTTTGAACAATTTTTCTAGTTTTTACCTATTTTGTGCCTAGTTTGTAAAACTGCCAAAAATCGCTAATGGCGAGTTTTATTTGCTTTTATGCCAAAACAGCGAAAGTTTCGTTAGAAATCCGGCAAGGCTGGAAACATTTTTGAAAACTTAGGGTAGAACGTGGAAATGTTAAAATTTGGCAATTTTTTGGTTTTGGGTGGTCGAAACTCAGGAGGTCTTTTTACTCCACCTCCCATTTAAAATAAGCCAGGATTCAGGACCTCCTTTTAACTCCCCCACACACAATATAAGGTGTCAGAAAAAAATGCCAAATTTTAATAATTTTTGATTATACTTTTCAAAAATTTTCAAGAATGTTTTGGTCACAGATAGCCTATTTTGACACTAAAACTTGATTATTAAGCACTTCTTAGCCTGGCTACAGCAGTATATATTATAGGTTAAACCCATCGGCGAGAAAAAACCCACCCGGATTTTTTGCTGGAAGCATGCCAGAACAATTTTGACGGTGCCATTCGAAAGAGCGGGTTGTTTGTAGTAGGTCTACATCGAAAAATACCAACATTTTTGAAAAATTTCAGGAAAAATTGAATTTTGAAAATTTTGTATGTTTAACAATGTAAACATTGGCAAATTTTGGAAATTTTTGAAATTTGCTTAATTTTTGCATTTTAAGCATCCTATCACATAGAAAACGTGTTTTATTGCATTTAAAAACAAACCCGACTTATCTTAGTGAAAAATTTGCTATTTTTGACGAAATCGAAAAATTTGGCTTGAAATGGCACCATTCCAGATTTTGGCCACCTGGACCACACATAATGGAAAGAAGCTAGGTAAAACCTATACTAATTTAATTAATAGACTCTATTAAGCACACGTATGTGTTTATTTAATTTTTCCTGCTAATGGTTACAAAAATATTCAATTTTGAAAATGGGTTTTTTCCCGCCGATGGGTTTTTCCCCGCCAACTCTAGGTCACCCCCAGGTCGCACCGGATGGGTTAGAGCAGTGTGGCATATATCATCATGAAGCGCAACAGATGCCCTGCCCCGACACATACATACAACCCGCTTTGGTCTAGGTTTTTCTAGTAGTTCAGGGTGGCCAGAGAAAGTTTGTCAAATTTCGGCACTTGGACTGACCAAAATTTTCGAAAATTTCAAAGTTCCTAAATATTTGTAGGGAAGCAGCGGGAGCGACAATAATGCAGCCTCTCGGGTTATTTTCGATGCTTTTGAAGATTGGCTATTAAAATCCTATATAGCTCATACAGGTATATACGCCCGCACTGGAGGTGAATTTTTCCCCGTATAATATTAAAATTGGTTTTCCCCGCTTGACTATATTATAGGGGGCGCGAGAGCGACCCCCTATAATATGGGTGTAAAAGGCTCAGCGCGGCCCTTAGAGACCCGTTCGAGCACCGTGCCAGCTAAATACTCAACCAAAATAGACAAATTTGGTATCGTTGGAATCAGCACGACGAGTACAACAAGTATCAAAAAAGTTTTGGTCAAAATTTTCAACTTTGAAAATTTTTGCTTCCGGACAAGTTAGGTCCGTTTGTTTTTTTTTCCGTGTAAGTCACGCTTGAGGAAGCCGTTTTAGTCGAACTCAAAAACTGAACGATCTGGGCATTTTCAGCCGGTGAAGTTTGGTTTTTCTGAGAGTAGTATTTGTGTTAACGTACCTTTTGGACAATTTTCCGCTGCCTTTTTGATTTGGGTCCTGGACCGTTCAGCGGGCCGGCCCAAAGCATGCCCAAATGGCCGTTTTCGGGAAAATTTCTAAGTCCCAACTCCGCAGAAGATAGTCAAAAAAATACGTAAATATGCTGTTTTGGGCCATTTAATGGGACGCATCTAAGGGTTATCGGGGTCGCTGAACACGATGAGCATAGTCGCAGCGCTGTGCGGTGCTGCTATCCTGCTGTACTGTTATGCAGCAACCATAGCACGCTATCTGTAGACTTACTGTAAACGGTTAAACATATTAAACTTGGTGATAATTGTGTCTGTAGTAAGGGGGAACTGTAGCTATGTTAGTTGGTGCAGTCTCTAGCTTCCACCGTGCTGTATGTGCTGTCCTAAAACACAGCACCGTCGATAACAAGTTATTCATTTGTCACTGGCATTTGAAATTCTTCATACAGATAGTTTAGGACATGACAAACTATTATAGATAGGTTTCGTATACCTATTGCGATGTTACTATATCGTTGCGCTGTAGTAGGGTGCTGCAGAAGTACAGCACGGCCTATAACTAACTACAGATAACTTGCAATCGTATGAAATTCTGCAGCCCGTATAAGTCTCCTTTTTTGGCAGTGACGTTTGCGTCTAGTTGCGCTGCAGTAGAGTGCTGCTCAAGTACAGCACGGCCTATAACTAGCTGCAGATACGTTGGAATTGTCCAAAGTTTCGCATATATATAACTGCAGAAGAGCAATTGAAATCGTGCCGTATAAGTTTGTGTCATCGACAGTATAATTTGCATCTGGTTGCGCTGCATTAGAGTGCTGCTCAAGTACAGTACGGCCTAATACTAGCAACAGACAAATAGCAATCGCCTGAAATTCTGCAGGCACGTGCATAATAACATTACAAATCATGCCGAATAAGTCTACTACTTTGGCAGTGGCGCTTGCGTCTGGTTGCGCTGCAGTAGAGTGCTGCTGAAGTGCAGCATGCTTATAACAAACTACAGATAATTTTCTGCAACTTTCCAAAATATTCTTATGTGTAGTGGATGAGGTTTTTTCTGCCAAAATCTTTGTACTTTGTAATTTGTACTTTTCAAGCTTCTTTGTTCTATGGTTTGGTTGACTGTTACGTAATTATTGGGGAATTTTTAAAGTTTCTTTCATAAAGTTTTAACATTCTTGCTTAAGTTTTACTGAGGGGGGGGGGGGGGGGGGGGATGCTCCTTCGGTGCACTGGTGTTTTCCTTCTTTCTATCAAGTCAAAACCAATAAATGCAAATAGATGTAGTGCAATTTTTTATTGGGGGGACAAGAATACTCCAAATATACAAGAATAAAAATGCTCCGATGGAGCATGAAAAATGCAATATGGGTGACACTGGGTTTTAAGCAGACAGAGGACTAGGTTTTAAAACGTTAATATGGGAGGGGCAGGTTGTAAATGCCAGGAGGACTAGGTTAAAAGCGCACTAATATGGACCAGCTTCGCTGAACAACCCATATTCGCGGGTACGCATGCTCCACTCCGCATTTGACCTTTATTGTCTTAAGTTCTAAATTCGTCAGCTTTCCAGGCGAGCTTGCTGATTTTGAAATATTATGCTTTATACACTTCAAGCTTTTTATAGTGAGTTACCAGAGCGGAATTTGTGACACCAATTTTTTCTGCATATATAT
Organism: Trissonchulus latispiculum; assembly: GCA_030248195.1. Lineage (NCBI taxonomy): Eukaryota > Metazoa > Nematoda > Enoplea > Enoplida > Ironidae > Trissonchulus > Trissonchulus latispiculum. The sequence continues at coordinate 20,666 of JASAND010016013.1, forward strand.
ATATTGTATTAAGTGTTGGATTATGTGCATTAATTAAATTAAGTTGTGTTGTAAGTTGTATTAATTATGGAATGTTAAGTATTACGAACACACCTATATGTATATATATATAGTAATAGCTGCAAAGTCGTGCCGACAAATTGTTAAACTGTTATTGAAGGATTGCCGCCAGCATTTTTGTCTGGACAATTTCCGCGAATATGGGTTGTTCAGCGAAGCTGGTGCATATTAGTGCGCTTTTAACCTAGTCCTCCTGGCATTTACAACCTGCCCCTCCCATATTAACGTTTTAAAACCTAGTCCTCTGTCTGCTTAAAACCCAGTGTCACCCATATTGCATTTTTCATGCTCCATCGGAGCATTTTTATTCTTGTACAGTACCCCCCATTCGGCGACCTCCCCCCCATTCGAGGAGCCTCCCATGAAAAGCCTGCCCCATAAATTCCGACCTCCCCCATAACCCCAAAAATTGTCAAATTTTGCCATTTTACCCTAAATTTTCAGACATTTTTACGGCTTCGCCGGATTTTTGCCTCACTTTTCGCTATGTTAGCTTAAAAACACCTAAAATTAGTCATTTTTTAATAATTTTTAGCAGTTTTTACACCAAAAACGTAAAAATTTGCAAAATTGTATTCAAAACTATGCCTCCCTACTTTTTGTGAGCCCCCCCCAATCGTTGGGGGGTGTAACTTTGAGCCCCCCATATCCCCCCATAAATCTTGGCCTAAAATTAAGCCAGTGGCGTGCAGTTGAAGTACAGCACGCCGTATATATCGAAAAACCACGGTCTGGCTTTTTCCTACTGGGTGGGGGGCGCCCCCCCCCCAGAAATCGGTTCCCCCCAGACTTGGGTCGCCCCCCCCAGAATCGCTCCCCCTCAGGATTGGGACATTCCCTCCCAGAACTCTAAAGTGCCTGAAAAAATAGGGTTTTGAGTGTAAATTTGAAAAATTTTGCCGGCTTTGCCGGATTTTTAGTGGCATTTTTATGCATTTTTAGCTACTTTAAGCTTAAAGGTTAAAAATAGTTAATTTGCAGCTCAGCAGCAAAAAATAGCTATTTTGTAAGCATTTATGAAAAATTTTTCTCCCCCCCCCCCCCCCCCCCCCAGAAATCCGTGCCCCCCGACTTAGTGGGGGACCGGTCCCCAAACTTCCCCCCCCAGAAATTTTTGCCTAGGAAAAACCAGTAGGTTGCAATCGTCCGAAATTTCGCGTATGAGTACGGCAGAGCACTAGAAATCGCGCCGTAAAATTTTGCTTCATCGACAGTATAATTTGCATCTGGTTGCGCTGAAGCAGGCACGGCTGAAGCACGCCTAATACTAGCAACAGATAAAAATACTTTGTTTTTAGAAAAACGCAGTGAAAATCACAGGTCCTATTTAAAAAACCCTAATGAAAGTCTAGCTCAAACCCTATACATGCCAGTAAACCGTCTGGCTAGCTACATTCTGGCTAGGGAGTAATCTTTTTTCGAAAATCATATCTTATTCTTCCTGACTGTATTGCTGCTGCATAATAGTCAGTGTTCTGTTAATATTTCTAGGTCTGCCTTCAGACGGCGAATGAAGTGGCTATAAATAATATGGAACTTCATGATGCTTCTGTTGGATTGTTTAATTTAACTCTTGTTATGTAAGGAATCTTTAAATTTAGATTGCAGTTCACAGGGTATTTTTTACAGGGGGGGCCCCCCCGAAATTGACCTTTCCCCCCGAAAATGCCTTTCCCCCCCGGGATTTTGGTCTGCCCCCTTAATGAGGTCTACATTATTTCCAAAAATGGTCAAATTTTTAAAAATTTTCCGGCTTCGCCGGAGATTTTTTCGTAAACATGGCTATTTATACCTTAAATCCTGGCATTTTTGAGAACTTTATGTGTTTCAAAATTCAAAATACTCCAAAAAATACCATTTTTTGGCTCATTTACCAAAAATCTTCCCCCCCCCCAAAAAAAATTTCCCCCACCCGGGCCCGGGAGCCCCGGGAAGCGCGCCCCGCCCCCCCCCCCCCCCCCGGAAAAAATCCCTAAAAATACCCTGGTTCATTATTATGATTTCATGAAAATTGCTGATGTCTTCGTACTGTAGCAAGCTTACTGCCAGGTAGTGCGCTACATAGAATAGGGAAATTAAAGGAGTTTGCGGCGTATTTGAGTCTGTTTTTAATAAGTCACGGAGGAGTGGACCGATCGGGCTCAAACTTGCTGTGTGAAGAGCCTGTAGGCAGGGGTACATGCTGTGAATATTTCAGCCGGATCGGTCGGGTACATCATGAGATATATATGCAAATTGGCCGCTTGCACTTTTTCTAAAGTTTTTCACCCCCACCTCCTAACGCTGGCCAGCTGGCGGATCCACTAAGTATAGAAGTCATTAATCATAAAGAAATAATGAAAAACGCCTGCCTGCAGTCACTAAGGCCGTAGCCTTAGTCCGAACAGGAGAGAGCCAATGGGCGCTGTGAGCGCTCTTACCCAGAGAGAACTAATCTCTGGAGCTCCTGCCTGGTTGTCCAAGAAGAGGACAGCCAGCTCGGCTCTATCTATGCTGCAACATAGCCAGAGAAGGTTTTATCAAAACCTCTCTGACTGTGCTATGCACAGAAATGCCTTGTATCCTTCGTGGATCCGCCTGCTGGCCAGCGTTTACTTCATTTTCTTGACGTAAATGCTGTTTGTATCTCTTCGGAGATCCGCTGGCCACTGCAGTCCTCTTTCTGTGCATAGCACAGTCAGAGAGGTTTTGATAAAACCTTCTCTGGCTATGTTGCAGCACAGATAGAGCCGAGCTGGCTGTCCTCTTCTGGACAACCAGGCAGGAGCTCCAGAGATTAGTTCTCTCTGGGTAAGAGCGCTCACAGCGCCCATTGGCTCTCTCCTGTTCGGACTAAGGCTACGGCCTTAGTGACTGCAGGCAGGCGTTTTTCATTATTTCTTTATGATTAATGCCTTGTATCCTTCGTGGATCCGCCTGCTGGCCAGCGTTTACTTCATTTTCTTGACGTAAATGCTGTTTGTATCTCTTCGGAGATCCGCTGGCCACTGCAGTCCTCTTTCTGTGCATAGCACAGTCAGAGAGGTTTTGATAAAACCTTCTCTGGCTATGTTGCAGCACAGATAGAGCCGAGCTGGCTGTCCTCTTCTGGACAACCAGGCAGGAGCTCCAGAGATTAGTTCTCTCTGGGTAAGAGCGCTCACAGCGCCCATTGGCTCTCTCCTGTTCGGACTAAGGCTACGGCCTTAGTGACTGCAGGCAGGCGTTTTTCATTATTTCTTTATGATTAATGCCTTGTATCCTTCGTGGATCCGCCTGCTGGCCAGCGTTTACTTCATTTTCTTGACGTAAATGCTGTTTGTATCTCTTCGGAGATCCGCTGGCCACTGCAGTCCTCTTTCTGTGCATAGCACAGTCAGAGAGGTTTTGATAAAACCTTCTCTGGCTATGTTGCAGCACAGATAGAGCCGAGCTGGCTGTCCTCTCTGGACAACCAGGCAGGAGCTCCAGAGATTAGTTCTCTCTGGGTAAGAGCGCTCACAGCGCCCATTGGCTCTCTCCTGTTCGGACTAGGGCTACGGCCTTAGTGACTGCAGGCAGGCGTTTTTCATTATTTCTTTATGATTAATGCCTTGTATCCTTCGTGGATCCGCCTGCTGGCCAGCGTTTACTTCATTTTCTTGACGTAAATGCTGTTTGTATCTCTTCGGAGATCCGCTGGCCACTGCAGTCCTCTTTCTGTGCATAGCACAGTCAGAGAGGTTTTGATAAAACCTTCTCTGGCTATGTTGCAGCACAGATAGAGCCGAGCTGGCTGTCCTTCTGGACAACCAGGCAGGAGCTCCAGAGATTAGTTCTCTCTGGGTAAGAGCGCTCACAGCGCCCATTGGCTCTCTCCTGTTCGGACTAAGGCTACGGCCTTAGTGACTGCAGGCAGGCGTTTTTCATTATTTCTTTATGATTAATGCCTTGTATCCTTCGTGGATCCGCCTGCTGGCCAGCGTTTACTTCATTTTCTTGACGTAAATGCTGTTTGTATCTCTTCGGAGATCCGCTGGCCACTGCAGTCCTCTTTCTGTGCATAGCACAGTCAGAGAGGTTTTGATAAAACCTTCTCTGGCTATGTTGCAGCACAGATAGAGCCGAGCTGGCTGTCCTATATCGACAACCAGGCAGGAGCTCCAGAGATTAGTTCTCTCTGGGTAAGAGCGCTCACAGCGCCCATTGGCTCTCTCCTGTTCGGACTAAGGCTACGGCCTTAGTGACTGCAGGCAGGCGTTTTTCATTATTTCTTTATGATTAATGCCTTGTATCCTTCGTGGATCCGCCTGCTGGCCAGCGTTTACTTCATTTTCTTGACGTAAATGCTGTTTGTATCTCTTCGGAGATCCGCTGGCCACTGCAGTCCTCTTTCTGTGCATAGCACAGTCAGAGAGGTTTTGATAAAACCTTCTCTGGCTATGTTGCAGCACAGATAGAGCCGAGCTGGCTGTCCTTCTTGGACAACCAGGCAGGAGCTCCAGAGATTAGTTCTCTCTGGGTAAGAGCGCTCACAGCGCCCATTGGCTCTCTCCTGTTCGGACTAAGGCTACGGCCTTAGTGACTGCAGGCAGGCGTTTTTCATTATTTCTTTATGATTAATGCCTTGTATCCTTCGTGGATCCGCCTGCTGGCCAGCGTTTACTTCATTTTCTTGACGTAAATGCTGTTTGTATCTCTTCGGAGATCCGCTGGCCACTGCAGTCCTCTTTCTGTGCATAGCACAGTCAGAGAGGTTTTGATAAAACCTTCTCTGGCTATGTTGCAGCACAGATAGAGCCGAGCTGGCTGTCCTTCTTGGACAACCAGGCAGGAGCTCCAGAGATTAGTTCTCTCTGGGTAAGAGCGCTCACAGCGCCCATTGGCTCTCTCCTGTTCGGACTAAGGCTACGGCCTTAGTGACTGCAGGCAGGCGTTTTTCATTATTTCTTTATGATTAATGCCTTGTATCCTTCGTGGATCCGCCTGCTGGCCAGCGTTTACTTCATTTTCTTGACGTAAATGCTGTTTGTATCTCTTCGGAGATCCGCTGGCCACTGCAGTCCTCTTTCTGTGCATAGCACAGTCAGAGAGGTTTTGATAAAACCTTCTCTGGCTATGTTGCAGCACAGATAGAGCCGAGCTGGCTGTCCTTCTTGGACAACCAGGCAGGAGCTCCAGAGATTAGTTCTCTCTGGGTAAGAGCGCTCACAGCGCCCATTGGCTCTCTCCTGTTCGGACTAAGGCTACGGCCTTAGTGACTGCAGGCAGGCGTTTTTCATTATTTCTTTATGATTAATGCCTTGTATCCTTCGTGGATCCGCCTGCTGGCCAGCGTTTACTTCATTTTCTTGACGTAAATGCTGTTTGTATCTCTTCGGAGATCCGCTGGCCACTGCAGTCCTCTTTCTGTGCATAGCACAGTCAGAGAGGTTTTGATAAAACCTTCTCTGGCTATGTTGCAGCACAGATAGAGCCGAGCTGGCTGTCCTTCTTGGACAACCAGGCAGGAGCTCCAGAGATTAGTTCTCTCTGGGTAAGAGCGCTCACAGCGCCCATTGGCTCTCTCCTGTTCGGACTAAGGCTACGGCCTTAGTGACTGCAGGCAGGCGTTTTTCATTATTTCTTTATGGCTTTGTTGTTAGCTATCCATTTGAATTGGATGGCTTCCAATAAAAAGGGATTGCAACCCTTTCTATTGGGCTTAGACCCTACCATCAGTACCCCCAAAGGTACATAATGGCCAAAAAGATTACTTCCACTGTTCTGTAAAGAGAATCAGTAGGAACAATTATGTCAGCAGATACTTGAAAAAGTTGTTTGTTCCTCTCCTTTAGCGTATCGAGTACTTGCGTAACACACGTTACTGCTTGAAGTTGTTGAGCTGGGGCCAGTTTCATAAAAAAGCGTCTCGAGTTCTCAAGTTCTCGAGTAGTCTTTTTTCAGTGACAACAACCTCTTATATATTAAAAATTATATGCAAATGTATCTACGGACACAGTTTTGTGGTAATTTGTTTGGTCAACTATGCAAATTACTGAAGCAGGAAGAAAAAATTAATAAATTTAGATTTTCTAAAAATTCTCGAGTAGATCTCAAGTAGGCAAAAATTTCTCTGGTCGAAATCGACCAGAGAATTTGACTCGAGAACTTTTTCATCGTGACTTGCATTGTGACTTGCTGATCTCGAAAACTTCAAGCGTAGTTTAGCTACTAGACTCGAGAACCCGAGAGCATTTTTATGAAACTGGCCCCTAGATGAAACCTGCTTGGCTGATGCAGCAAAATTTATGGGGTCAAATCGTGTGCATTCATTAGCGAAGTGCATTTCAAAGCCTGACCTGACTAACAAGAAGTATAGATTGTCTTCCGGAATCTTTTCAGAAAAAAGTATTCAGAGCACTTTCGATAAACCGTCTTAGACAAGAGCTAAAATTAACCCTAAAACTTTAAAAAAACCGCGTAAATTAATTGAGTACTCCTTAAATTGAGTGAAAATACAACGATTTATTAAAAATTATTGTAATTTTAAACCCATTAAAATTCAATACAACAAAGAATGAAAATAAAATTATAAAGTTGAAAATTTGGAAAGAAAAATGGTTTAATTTGGTATACCCCCTGTTTTTCTGATTCGGATTGTAGAACTTGTGAATTAGAAACCGAAAAATTGTAAGGGAACAAGATTACATATATCACAGTAATGATCAAGTATATACTGCCCTTTAATCTTTAATTTTATTCTTTAATCTTTCCTTTTGAACACCGTCCGTTTTGCTCTACAATCCACTCATTTTGCTGGGCTGGTTCCACTTGACCGTCTGGGTGTCAGGTCTGGAAAAGTGACAGGTGGTCAAAAATAAAATTTTTGAAAAGTGGTCGAATTTGGTACCAAATGAAAGCCCCAAGTGAGCTGAGCAACTTTTCTCATAAAAGTGCATGCTCAAACTGACTGCGAGAGTGCTGTGCTGGGGTAGGGGTGGGGTCTTAGGTGATTTTGGGTCAAAACTAAAATTTTTGAAAAGTGGTCGAATTTGGTATCAAATGATTGCCCTAAGCGAACTGAGCAGCGTTTATCATCAACATCAACATCATACAACTACTTACCCTAACTTGCTGTGGAACGGTCTGGTGTGAGGGGTGTCATGGTGGAACTGAACCAATTTGCCATAGAACCACACACGTGACCCAGTTGATTTAATGCATAATGCTTAATGATTCTTTAACGCTTTTATGTCAACGACATGTAAAAAGTGGATAAACAAGTAATAAAAATGCTCCTAAAGAGCAAAGAGGGGAATATGAGTCAACATGGAACATGTAAAATGCTAAATATTGTCGGTTGTAAATTAGAATAAGACAAGCATGTAAAATGCTAGTATGAGTCTGGTCAGGTTGGTAAGTCTGGCATTTTTTTAGGGTTTTGAAAGTGGGGGGGGGGGCTTCCCCCTAGGGAGGGGGAAGTGGAGGGGCTTCCGAAAAGTGGGGGGGGGGGGCGAACCAAAGGTATAAAAACCCAAAATTTTTAGCGAAAAATTAGCATTTTTAAGGTAGAAACGCAAAAAAAATCGCTGTTTTTAATCTTAAAATGAGTTTATATGTCCATAAATTAGCTAAAAATTGAGAAACTTTTTGAAAATTTGACCTCAAAAACCTAATTTTTTGACACTTTTGGGCGACCCCCAAAAAAGTGGGGGGGGGGCTTGCCGAAAAGTGGGGGGGATGAAAGTGGGGGGGGGGAACCGAAAAGTGGGGGGGGGGGGGCCCCCCCCCCCCCTCCCCCCACTAAAAAATGCCAGTAAGTGCAGATGACAAGTTTGTACACGCACCAATATGAGTGCATGCCAAATAGACTCATATTGGCATGCAATAAAAAATAATGCGTGCGTCCATTGCGGAATTCTAACGTACATATTGCTACGCAGGAGACAAGACGAATTAGTAGGATTCTTGACGTCATATGGAAATCCCAACCATGGGCAACATTGTCAACTTTTCCTCAAAGGAAACCGTTAGATCACTGTTAGCAAGAGTACATAAGACATCAGGGTATTTTTTACAGGGGGGGGGGGGGGGGGGGCCCCCCCGAAATTGACCTTCCCCCCCCGAAAATGCCTTCCCCCCCCAAATCGCCCCCCCCCCCGGGATTTTTGCTTCCCCCCCCCGGGATTTTTTGGATGCCCAAATTTTTGCCAAAAATAGGCCAATTTTCAAAAATTTTCCGGCTTCGCCGGAGATTTTTTCGTAAAAATAGCTATTTTTAGCTTAAATCCTGGCATTTTTGAGCACTTTTTGAGTTTCACCATGCAAAATACGCCAAAAAATACCATTTTTTGGCACTTTTTTTCAAAAAAATCTCTCCCCCCCCCCCGAAAATTTCTTCCCCCCCCCACCCCCGGGCCCGGGGGGCCCCCCCCGGAAGCCCCCCCGAAAAAAAATCCCTAAAAAATACCCTGGACATGAGTATGACAAGCGTCATACGCTATGTATTATCAGTTCGTAGCGAGCTGATAATACATAGAATATGGCGCTTGTCATACTCTTATGTATTATGTACTCTTGCTGTCAGTCAACAATGCGCCGACGGACAGATATATATGACATTTTTATTATGGGTTTGTATAACTCATGTATTCAGAGACTCAAAGTTAAATCTGATGTTAACTTTCGTGACATATATACGTATATACGTGCGCAACCTGTGTGAGCATCGTGTCCTCCACCCCAAAACTATCCTCTCGTTTTCCCGACATTACGTAGGTGATAACCTGAATGCAACTACTTGCCTTCAATACTAATAATGCCAATATCAGTCTGTTTGACATGCACTCATATTGGTGCGTGTACGAACTTGTTTTCTGCGCTTTCCAACCTCAGCAGACTCATTAGCATGTTACATGCTTGTCTAATATTCTAATTGGCAACCGACAATATTTAGCATTTTACATGTTCCATGTTGACTCATATTCCCTTCTTTGCTCTTTAGGAGCATTTTATTACTTGTAGAAATAAATATATAATATGTACGCCTATTTTGCGTTGTCCGGTTATCCGCCTATTCCAAACTTAACTTCAAGAAAATTTTGCAGTTCAATTTTCAATTTTTGTGTCAATATTTCGGCAGGCTGTGAATGTCTGTCATGCAACCAAGCCGCAACCTTCATTTCAAAAATATTTTCAGAAGAATTTTTGAAAAATATTTTACAATTTTTGAAATTTTTGTCAAAAATTTACTAATTTTTCATTGTTTTGACTAAAATGTACACGGATATCCCGATATTTTTCTCAAATCGGATATTATCCGGATATCCAGTGCACATCACTAATTATGTAGCGGCGCGATAGCGCCCCTACATAATATATATGGCTGTAAAGGCGTCTGCGCGGCCCCCTGGAGACCGTGTTGGCCTGGTGCCAGCTAATTAGAGGTGCGGGAGTGGCAAAAAGGTAGCCATCGTAAACAACTCGAGTAGTACTACAAGTATCACCATACTTTTGGTTCGAATTCGAAACTTCGAATTTTTGCACTAGGCGATAGTTACCGTGCGTTGGTTTCTCTGTGAATAACGCTTATTGGAAATGCATTTTACGGCTAAGTGTTGGAACGATGTGGGCATTTTGGCACCATACTACTATTATATGTTGGTAGACAGGATTCCTCCATGCTACCTTTTTTGGTCATTTTGGCACCTGGCCAATTTTGGCTCTGTGCCAAGGTCCCAAGGTCGGACTTTCGCTATTTTTCGCAAATTTTGGTCACACTTTTCTAGCACTGGGTAGAAGCTGGAGAGGTCTAGTATCTTTTGTTGAAAATTACCAGTAGGGGTGCATAAAGTAACGAGGGGGATTTTTTAATTTTGCTCCCTAGCTTTCAGTACATGGGCCCAAACTTTGCATTTTTTGGCCTGTTTGGCCGAAAAGTTTTTAAGTCCCACTTTTACTAGAAATACCCTAAAAGTCGCTAAAAATGGCGTCCCGTGGTTCCTCGCCCAGGGCCAAAGTTGGGAAAACTCACTATAAACAGCGTTTTTCGGCGTTTTGGTTTGGGGCATAAAAAGTAAATCGACTACGCTCGTTTCAGTGGGCATATCGCCGAAACCGACGGAAGTGACCACTGGTCACTACAGCCTATGGGGCAGATTGCCCACTGGTCAAACGGCCTAAAACTGCGTTTTTCGGCGTTTTGGTCGGGGGCATATATAGTAAATTGACTACGCTCGTTTCAGTGGGCATATCGCCGAAACCGACGGAAGTGACCACTGGTCACTATGGCCTAGGAGACCTATTGACCACTGGTCAAACCGCCTAAAACTGTGTTTTTCGGCGATTTGGTCGGGGGCATATATAGTAAATCGACTACGCTCGTTTCAATGGGCATATCGCCGAAACCGACGGAAGTGACGCAGTGTTTTTTCGCCGACGGCTTATGTGTAACGTTACACACCTCTCCAAAATTTTTTGCTATTTTTCAGAAAAAAGTGTGTAACTACCGAAAAATTCCTAATTTACGCGCGTTTTGCTTAACACACAATTTTATAGTTAACAAAATTATTCCGTTAAAAAATTATAAGTAAAATTTTAACATCTTATATATATATATTTACAGCAATATTATAGGGGCGCGCGAGAGCGACCCCCTATAATATGGGTGTAAAAGGCTCAGCGCGGCCCTTAGAGACCCGTTCGAGCACCGTGCCAGCTAAATACTGAACCAAACTAGACAAATTTGGTATCGTTGGAATCAGCACGACGAGTACAACAAGTATCAAAAAAGTTTTGGTCAAAATTTTCAACTTTAAAAATTTTCGCTTCCGGACAAGTTAAGTCCGTTTGTTTTTTTTCGTGTAAGTCACGCTTGGGGAAGCCGTTTTAGTCGAACTCAAAAACTGAACGATCTGGGCATTTTCAGCCGGTGAAGTTTGGTTTTTCTGAGAGTAGTATTTGTGTTAACGTACCTTTTGGACAATTTTCCGCTGCCCGGCCCGGCCGGCCACCTGTGCGGCCGGCCAAAGGTGGCCTGACCGCTAAGATGGCCAAAAAAGGCCAATTTTGTGTCACGGCTACAGGGCCCAGGGAACAAGCTAGAGAGACGCGGCTTGTTGCATAAGAAACTTTGGGATGGGTAACGTGTCATAACCGAGGCGATTTTCGATATCTGGCCAGGATCGTTCAGGCGGCCGGCCCAAATTTGGTCCGGCCAAATGGCCATTTTCTGAAAAACGTCCAACTCCACAGAAAATAGTCAAAAATAGGCCTAAATATGCTGTTTTGGGCCATATAGTGGGACGCATATAAGGGTTATCGGGGTCGCTGAACACGATGAGCATAGTCGCAGCGCTGTGCGGTGCTGCTATCGTGCTGCACTGTTATGCAGCAACCATAGCACGCTGTCTGTAGACCTACTGTAAACGGCTAAACATATTAAACTTGGTGATAATTGTGTCTGTAGTAAGGGGGAACTGTAGCTATGTTAGTTGGCTCACTCTCTAGCTTCCACCGTGCTCTATGTGCTGTCCTAAAACACAGCACCGTCGATAACAAGTTATTCATTTGTCACTGGCATTTGAAATTCGGCATACAGATAGTTTAGGACATGACAAACTATGATAGATAGGTTTAGTATACTTATTACGATGTTACTATATGGTTGCGCTGCAGTAGAGTGCTGCAGAAGTACAGCACGGCCTATAGCTAACTACAGACAATTTGCAATCGTCTGAGATACTGCAAGCACGTGCAGAATAGCATTGGAAATCATGCCGTATAAGTCTCCTTTTTTGGCAGTGACGTTTGCGTCTAGTTGCGCTGCAGTAGAGTGCTGCTGAAGTACAGCACGGCCTATAAGTAGCTACACAAAAGTTGCAATCGTCTGAAATTCTGCAGGCACGTGCAGAATAGACTTGGAAATCATGCCGTATAAGTCTCCTTTTTTGGCAGTGACGTTTGCGTCTAGTTGCGCTGCAGTAGAGTGCTGCAGAAGTACAGCACGGCCTATAACTAACTACAGATAACTGGCAATCGTCTGAAATTCTGCAGGCACGTGCAGAATAGCATTGGAAATCATGCCGTACAAGTCTCCTTTTTTGGCAGTGGCGCTTGCGTCTGGTTGCGCTGCAGTAGAGTGCTGCTGAAGTGCAGCATGGCTTATAACAAACTACAGATAATTTTCTGCAACTTTCTAAAATATTCTTATTTGTAGTGGATGAGGGTTTTTCTGCCAAAATCTTTGTGCTTTGTATATAATTTGTACTTTTCAAGCTTCTTTGTTCTATGGCTTGGTTGACTGTTACGTAATTATTGGGGGAATTTTTAAAGTTTCTTTCATAAAGCTTTAACATTCTTGCTTAAGTTTTACTGAGAACCTTAAAAATGAAATAGGACAAGAATAAAAATGCTCCGATGGAGCATGAAAAATGCAATATGGGTGACACTGGGTTTTAAGCAGACAGAGGACTAGGTTTTAAAACGTTAATAATATGGGAGGGGCAGGTTGTAAATGCCAGGAGGACTAGGTTAAAAGCGCACTAATATGGACCAGCTTCGCTGAACAACCCATATTCGCGGGTACGCATGCTCCACTCCGCATTTGACCTTTATTGTCTTAAGTTCTAACTTCGTCAGCTTTCCAGGCGAGCTTGCTGAATTTGAAATATTATGCTTTATATACTTCAAGCGGTTTATAGTGAGTTACCAGAGCGGAATTTGGGACACCAATTTTTACTGCATATATATATTTATATATGTTGTATTAAGTGTTGGATCATATGCATTAATTAAATTAAGTTGTGTTGTAAGTTGTATTAATTATGTAATGTTAAGTATTACGAACACAACTATATGTACGTATATAGTAATAGCTGCAAAGTCGTGCCGACAAATTGTTAAACTGTTATTGAACGATTGCCGCCAGCATTTTTGCCTGGACAATTTCCGCGAATATGGGTTGTTCAGCGAAGCTGGTCCATATTAGTGCGCTTTTAACCTAGTCCTCCTGGCATTTACAACCTGCCCCTCCCATATTATTAACGTTTTAAAACCTAGTTCTCTTCTCTGTCTGCTTAAAACCCAGTGTCGCCCATATTGCATTTTTCATGCTCCATCGGAGCATTTTTATTCTTGTATATTTGGAGTTTCACCAAATCATATCGACAAAATTAAAAAATTGAGCAGCTACATCGATGATTTGCATTTATTGGTTTTGACTTGATAGAAAGAAGGAAAACACCAGTGCACCGAAGGAGCATAATTTTTCGAAAGGCCTGTAGCACAAAACTTGGCATGGAACCAGTTACATTTTGCTTCATAAGCTGAAAAATTTTGGTGCGCACGCGTTTTTAATACAAGAACGAACAAATATAGCAAATATAATATGCATATAACTAATATATATATATACAAGTAACAAAAATGCTCCGCACAAAAGAGGATAATATGTGTGTGTTGGCTGTATCGTATATATATATATCCTTTAAATATATAATAAATATAAATAGGTATACGTACGTATATATCCTTTAAATTCCGGTTGAAGAAGTAAAGACAAAAGTTTCATGGGCACGTGACGTTATTTGGCACAGCAAATATTGGTGGATGGTCCCATGTCAAAAGTTGCTCAGCTCACTTAGGGCTTTCATTTGGTACCAAATTTGACCACTTTTGAAAACTTTCATTTTTGACCCAAAATCGCCTAAGTCCCCACCCCACCCCACCACAGCACTCTACAGCCACCTTGAGCATGCAGTTCTATGACAAAAGTTGCTCAGCTCGCTTAGGGCTTTCATTTGGTACCAAATTTGACCACTTTTGAAAACTTTCATTTTTGACCGAAAATCGCCTAAGTCCCCACCCCACCCCACCACAGCACTCTACAGCCACTTTGAGCATGCAGTTCTATGACAAAAGTTGCTCAGCTCGCTTAAGGCTTTCATTTGGTACCAAATTTGACCACTTTTGAAAACTTTCATTTTTGACCGAAAATCGCCTAAGTCCCCACCCCACCCCACCACAGCACTCTACAGCCACTTTGAGCATGCAGTTCTATGACAAAAGTTGCTCAGCTTGCTTAGGGCTTTCATTTGGTACCAAATTTGACCACTTTTGAAAACTTTCATTTTTGACCGAAAATCGCGTAAGTCCCCACCCCACCCCACCACAGCACTCTACAGCCACTTTGAGCATGCAGTTCTATGACAAAAGTTGCTCAGCTCGCTTAGGGCTTTCATTTGGTACCAAATTTGACCACTTTTGAAAAATTTTATTTTCGACCACTTGACCCCCCACCCGACTGACCCTTCAAACGGCAAAGTGGAACCAGCCCAGCAAAATAGGTACGTCGGACGGCAAAACGGACACCGGGAATGAGCTGGGCGCACCAGAAAACCCCTATAGACAAAGTTTTGAGAGGCCAGGTAGAGCCTACTATGGACCTCCAGGAAGCGGTTTCCGACTTGACCCTCCCGACGGCAAAGTGCAACCAGCCCAGCAAGATGGGTGGGTCTGACGGTAAAACTGACTGCGGGAATCGATTCCCCGTGCCAGAAAACCATTGTATGGAAGATTTGAGCGTTCAAAGTTAAATAGATAACGAGAAATTTCGATTTTTCATTTTTCGAATTTTCGCCATCTTTGACGGACCACTGTGGTCGCTAGGGAAGTGATAGAGAAACGCAACCTGGACCGTTAGTTAGTTCAATATATGTAATTTCCGAATATAAAAAGAAATTAGCTCCAGCTCGTAACGTTCGACCTGAGCGACGACCACAAAAATGGTCACTTTTCGCTATGAGCCGACTTTGCGGCGCCACTGCGGCGCTGTGGCGCAGCTGCGGCGCAAAAAAAGTTGTGATTCTTAAATTCTTTAGAGGGTACTACTAGACCCCATAGCCCTTTAGGTTGGCCCACCGCTGCAGATCACGTGAAAGCGGCGAACATTATGTACAATACAACCATCAAATAGGAGAAACCGGAAAAAAACATCGCCGCCATAACCGGTCCGGGGCGCAACTTTTTAACGGTAAGTGATACGGGGCTGAAACTTCACAGACATACTAAACTCGATGTGCTCTACAATTTGCGCATGAAATCTGCGCAGGATCTGCGCAGGATATTGCGCAGCTTCTGCGCAGCTTATTTTACACTGTCTCCAGCCACTTTTCACACATATTATAGGGGTCGCTGCCGCGACCCCTATGATATATATATATACTTAAATAATGCCGAAAATAAAATGCAAGACAGGGTGCAAAAGGGGGGTCTGGGGGGCGAAGCCCCCCAGAAACGGTAAATATGTGGAAACAAATGAATGAGCATTGGAAAAAGTTCCGACCATTTGGTAAAATTTGTCCAAAATTTTGGTGTAACGTTACACAGTCGCCAAAATTTTTTTGCTATTTTCCAGAAAAAAGTGTGTAATTACACGCGTTTTTGAGCAAAAAACACTGAAGTGGCCACTGGTCACTTCAGCCTATGGGGCCTATTGGCCACTGGTCAAACGGCCTAAAACTCCTAAAACTTTTCGGCGTTTTGGTGGGGGGCATATATAGTTAATCGACTACGCTCGTTTCAATGGGCATATTGCCGAAACCGACGGAAGTGACCACTGGTCACTACGGCCTAGGAGACCTATTGACCACTGGTCAAACCCCTTATAACAGCGTTTTAGGAGTTTTGTTGGGGGCATATATTGTAAATCGACTAATGGCACTGTTCAAGCTCCTTGTATCCATTACCGCATTGCTGGAAAGGGATCCTTTAAAATGACAGAAGGACAAGAAATAAAAATGCTCCTCTGGAGCATGAAAAAGTAATATTGATGATGGTGGGGTTGCAAAATAGAGAGAGGACTAGTCTTTAAAATGCTTAATATGGGGCTAGTAGGGTTGGTTTTCTGGGTTTTCTTTAGTGGGGGGGTTGGGGGGGACCCCCCCACTTTTTGGGTTCCCCCCCACTCGTTCCCCCCCCCACTTTTTTGGGCTCCCCCCCCATCACCCTAAGGTGCCCAGAAAATGCCAAATTTTAGGGATTTTTGGTCAAAATTTTCAAAAATTTTCCGGCTACGCCGGAAATTTTTGGTTAAAATCGTCTTTTTTGCTGCTAAAACTCAATTTTTGAACACTTTTAAGCTTAGTTATAGCAGTATATGTAGAAAACAGGCTTTTTATACGGTATTTTTGGCATTTTCAGCCCATTTTATTCCCCCCCCACTTTTGGTCTTCCCCCCCCACTTTCCCCCCCCCACTTTTTTTGGCCTAGAGAAAACCCAGGTTTTTTCCGGAAAAAAAGTCGAGCGGAAAAAAGTACTTTTTTTCCGGTTTTTTTCGGTTTTTTTTGACTTTTTTTCCGCTGTTCTAATCATGTCAGAGCGTCTCAAAATTTGTTTCTATAACATTTGTAGCCTGTCTTAACGAATATTTCTGTATGTAAACGCCGTTTGAAGACTAAGCTTTTCAACGTTGCCAAACTGCGCAATTGTGAAAAATTTTGTCCAGACGAAGTTTCAACAGACTATGGGAAAATTTCCAGTTACCTTAGTTTCAGGGAGCACTGAGAACTTTCAAATAATTTTTCCGTGTGCATAATCTTTCTCAATTTTGAATTTTATGTAGATGTATGTAAAGTATAAAGCTCGTTTGCTACAGTTTTCATTTACAAAAGATGTGCCACCAGGCATGTTTTGCCTTTGCGAGCAAAAGCAAGCAGGGCTTCAGTGTTGATGCAACAAAGAACATTGGTCAGTTTTTATTAAGGGCATAACTGTTGGCTAAAATGTTTAAATTAACCAGTTAATTTCAAAAATATTGAGTTTCTTGTTGAACTGACAATAATACTTCATAAAGCTGAGCTGTTCATGAAAAATTAAGAAAACTTCAAATTATGTTCGGACTTCAAAATAAGAGCAAACTCAAAGGAAAGCTGATAATTTGGAAAAAATGAACTTTTGAGAAAAATCACTTAAATTTTTCATTTGAACACTTATAAAACTTCCCAGAATGATTAAATTTTTCCGACTTTTTTCCGTTTTTTTCCGACCCTCCGGAAAAAAGGAAAAAAAACGGAAAAAACCCTTTTTTCCGGGACTTTTTTCCGATGCCCAACCCTAGGGGCTAGGTTGAAAAATAGAAGAGGACTAGGTTCTGGGCTTTTTTAGTGGGGGGTGGGGGGGTGCCCCCCACGTTTTTGGGTCACCCCCACGCGACCCCTCCCCCCCACTCGGCCCCACCCCCACTTTTTTGGGCTTCCCCCCCACTCACTATAACGTGCCCAGAAAATGCCAAATTTTAAGGATTTTTGGTCAAAATTTTCAAAATTTTTCCGGCTCCGCCGGAATTTTTTGGTCAAAAATCGTCTATTTTGCTACTCAAACTGAATTTTTAAGCATAGTTATAGCAGTTTATGTAGAAAACAGGCTATTTTTACTGCATTTTTAGCGATTTTAGCCCACTTTAGATCCCCCACTTGGGAAAAAGAAGTTATATGAGTGGAAAATGTTATTTATAATACAAGCAGGGCGCGGTTCTTCCAGAAAAAACCAAAAGAAATAAAATATATTCGCCGGTATGTTTAACCTAATTTTTTAATTTTATTATAGAATAGCTAAAGCACATACATTTTTACTTAATTGCTTCTACGAATTTAGATTTATAGAATTGTTGACCCCCACTTTACTTTTTGTTTGCTTAAAGACAAGAGTTTAAAATTTAATTTGTATATATCGATAGAAGTTTATATAATCTTGAAATATATATATATAGTACGTGTGCATAGATGCTGAGAGTTTTTGAGAAAATGCACTATTTGAGGTATATGAGAATGCACGGAAGAGAGATGGAAATGTATAGCTCAAGTCAAATTTTCAAAAAAGTGCCTAGAGTCAAGATTGCACTTGTTGGGGGGTTCCTAGCCCACTCTTTTTAGTTCTACCCCATACACCCCGCTTTTTTTCGCCTAGAAAAGCCCAGAGGTTTTTGGAAGGAATTTTTGGGGGTTTTTTGGAGATGATATTTATTATTTTTTATGGTGGGATGCTCTTTATTAAATTTTTTGTGTGAGATGTTAGTTTGTACTTCACTTGTGTGAGCGAATTAATATGTATGGCACCAGGCAGTTGCGCGCAGAACAACCCATATTCGCAGGAAAGAAAAAATTGGGAAAAAAAGAGGGGAAAGGAGGGGAATTATAAGATAAAAATAAAAAGGAGGTAAAAAAAAATGGGGGATTTTTGTTTATAATAGGTATTATGTGAAAGAAGAGATGAGGGATTTGATTTGTATAGGTTTTGTAATTTTGTAGAAGTATGAAATGTAAATTGTGTGGGTAAAATGGAAAAAATTTATTTTTTGAGAAGTTATATTAGTGAAAATTTTTTATTGGGAATTTTTTTTTGGGATTTCACGTTTCGTCAGCTCAGAGCTATCAATGTCAGTCAATAAAAAATTTAAGCAGTTGAATGTATATACTCATCGAATATAGCTGTTTGCGTGCACCGTTAAACTAGCTACTAGGAATATATACATAAATTATCATTATTTTGTTGTGTTGAACTGTCGCAGGCTCTACTACTAGTAGAGATCTAAGGATATGATGCTAAAGCTATTGGTCCAAGTCAGGAGTAAATAGAAGATCGTGGGTGAGGCCTAAATTATGCATAATCGTGGATATGCATAATAATTTACATTTACAAACCGCGAATATGGGTTGTTCGGCGAAGCTGTGCCCATATTAAGGGGGGCTACGAACGGGTTGGCACGACATCGCTGGAGATACCTATTTTCCCCCCAACGTTAGCCAACATATCAAATTAAAAAAGTTTTGGGTGGGCAACAATATATCTCATATACACCGTTTTTGGCAGGACGCCAAAGTACAAATTTTAGTTCGAAAAATGGGATTTTTCAAAAATGTTTTTTCAGCTCTGGTGGATTAACGGTTTGACCAATTCTGAAACTTTCAGCAATAAATGTTAACTGTTACTAGTGCTAAATATTAAAAGTATTCCGGCTTTCGAGCGTTGCTTCATTCTTCAGCTATAACAGCTCAAAGTTTGAAATTTGGCAAAAAGTTGCAAAGTGAACGTGCGCCGTTTTCGATCTAATAAAATTGACAGCCCCTAGCCTACCCCAGCTTTTTACCAAATATTAGGCTCTAATAGGGGCAAACTGTCGTGAGTTTCAAGGGTTTTGGTTTTCTGGTTAGTGTGCTAGCAAACTTTTTGTTAAGAAATAACCCTTATTTTTAGGCCTGAAAAGCTAGCTAAGCGCAGTAAAATTGGGGTCAAAAATTTTGCCGATTTTGCCGAAAAGGCACTTATAGGGGTTATTTGACCTGCTGAATCCGAATACGAAATCCGTTTTTCGATATGACGCTTCCTTCGTTCAGTACGCGATGACAACTGTCTTAGAGCGTTTTGGAACGATGGCCATCCATACTTTGAGAAATCAATCTAGCATTTCTAAACATTGGAGCGAGGTTTAGTGACATAGCTTTCGGCACATCTTGGTACACTCAGAGGCCTGTAATGTGCAAAGTTACAGCCGATTCTGCCACAGTACTTTGGAGTAATTGGCTCAGGTCTTCGAAATGGCACCAAATAACAGCGACAATATCGATAATATAATCCAGCACTGCGAACGCAGGGATTAACGAAATCATGTCATTTATACCAAAGTTAAGACAGATACTTGGAGTATTAATTGCAGCTAAGTTTGGCTCATTTGGTAAACCACAGCTCATTAGAAGTTAGTTAACCTCCACCCGTATAGACATACAACACCCAATTTTTCGCACTTTGATCGTATAGCACAGAAAAGTATGCAATGGTCTAGAGATTATTTTGCACGATATCAAAGCACTATATGTCAGAACTAATTCCTGAAAATTTTGGTACCGTGCCTTGCGCATAGCGACCAGGGCGAGGTCAAGTTTGTGTACGTGTCATGTCGAGCTTTGGACCGATAACACCAACTTCTGATGGCTCCTCAGGACGCTACGCTGCATGGAATTCTTTCAAACTTTAAACTATTTTACACTAAACCTAATACTATTATGTAGCAAAAGACTAGCTAGCTTTTCCAACATCGAACCTTTAGTGAAATTCGTAGCCCCCCTTAATTTGCTCACAACCTAGTCCTCTTCTATTTTTTAACCTAGCCCCATATTAAGCATTTTAAAGACTAGTCCTCTCTTGATTTTGCAACCTCACCATCACCCATATTACTTTTTCAATGCTCCAGAGGAGCATTTTTATTTCTAGTATATTCAACAGTTGTAATATGAGTAACGTAATGTAATGTAGTAATGTAATATTTATAATAATCGCTCATATTGCGCTTATATTTTTCAGCAAAGAAACGTACTATAAAGTTTCTTTCCTACTTGATTAATTTGATAGAGTTCATTGAGACAACTACATTACCAGTCATAACGCCGGAGTTAGAAAATCGAGTAAGTATATACGGAACTGGCTTTCGTCTCTGTTGTTGTTTATTATAGGGGAGCGCGAGAGCGCTCCCCTATAATATGGGTGTAAAAGGCTCAGTGCGGCCCTTGGAGACCCGTTCGAGCTCCGTGCCAGCTAAATACTCAACCAAACTGGACAATTTTGGTATCGTTGGAATCTACACGACGAGTACTACAAGTCGCAAAAAAGTTTTGGTCAAAATTTCCAACTTTGAAAATTTTCGCTTCCGGACAAGTTAGGTCCGTTTGTTTTTTTCCGTGTAAGTCACGCTTGGAAAAATGCAATTTTCTGTCGGAGTGTTAGAACGATCTGGGCATTTTCAGCAGGTGAAGTTTGGTTTTTCTGAACGTATATACCCCGAAAGTGAACCTTTTTGATATTTTTTCGCTGCCCGGCCCGGCCAGCCATCTGTACGGCCGGCCAAAAGTGGACTTGGCGCTAAAATGTCCAAAAATGGCCAATTTTTGTCAAAGCTACAGGACTCAGGGAAGACGCTAGAGAGACGTGGTTTGTTGCATAAGGATCTACGGAAGGGTTTATATGTCCTAACGAGGGCGATTTTTGATATCTGGCCAGGATCGTTCTGGCGGACGGTCCAAAGTTGGTCCGGCCAAAAAAATTTTGGAAAGTCCCAATTCCGCAGAAAATAGTCAAAAATAGGCCTAAATATGCTGTTTTGGGCCATATAGTGGGACGCATATAAGGGTTATCGGGGTCGCTGAACACGATGAGCATAGTCGCAGCTCTGTGCGGTGCTGCTATCGTGCTATACTATTATGCAGCAACCGTAGAACGCTGTCTGTAGACTTACTGTAAACGGCTAAACATATGAAACTTGGTGAAAATTATGTCTGTAGTAAGGGGGAACTGTAGCTATGTTAGTTGGTGCACTCTCTAGCTTCCACCGTGCTGTATGTGCTGCCCCAAACACAGCACCTTCGATAACAACTTATTCATTCGTCACTGGTATTTGAAATTCGGCATACAGATAGTTTAGGACATGACAAACTATTATAGATCGGTTTCGTATACCTATTGCGATGTTACTATATGGTTGCGCTGTAGTAGAGTGCTGCAGAAGTACAGCACGGCCTATAACTAACTACAGACAACTTGCAATTGTCTGAAATTCTGTAGACAGGTGCAGAATAATAGCATTGGAAATCATGCCATAGAAGTCTCCTTTTTTGGCAGTGAAGTTTGCGCCTAATTGCTCTGCAGTAGAGTGCTGCTGAAGTACAGCACGGCCTGTAACTGGCTACAGGTAAGTTGCAATCGTCCGAAATTTTGCACTCAAGTGCGGCAGAGCATTGCAAATCGATATGTATGAGTTTCATTCACCTACAGTAAAGTTTGCATCTGGTTGCGCTGCAGTAGAGTGCTGCTGAAGTACAGCACGGCCTATAACTAGCTACAGGTAAGTTGCAATCGTTCGAAATTTAGTATACAAGTACGGAAGAGCATTGCAAATTGTGTTTTATGAGTTTCCTTCACTGACAGTAAAGTTTACATTTGGTTGCGATGCAGTAGAGTGCTATATGCTATAAACAGCAACTAAAACTATTGCAGCCATGAGTACTGGATGTTGGATTTCTGTCAAAATAAAGAAAAGGGAAGAACTTGGAACTTTTCAAGCTTTGTTCTGTACTTTCGGTTGACGATTAATGATTGGCGGAACTTTTAAAGTTTCTTTCACACTGCTTTAACGTTTTTGCTTTTTACTGAGAACCTTAAAAATGAAATAGGACAAGAATAAAAATGCTCCGGTGGAGCATGAAAAATGCAATATGGGTGACATTAGGTTGTAAATGGACAGAGGACTAGGTTTTAAAACGTTAATATGGGAGGGGCAGGTTGTAAATGCCAGGAGGACTAGGTTTTAAAAGCGCACTAATATGGACCAGCTTCGCTGAACAACCCGTATTCGCGGTCACTCATGCTCCACTCAACATGACATACGAGTAAGATCTACATTCTTCAGCTTTCAAAGCAAGCGGGACGATTTTGAAATATTAAAGCTTATTCCAAATAAACAATGCAGCTCTGGTAGAAAGGTGTTCATGGTGTTTTTTCTGCACTGTCAGCGCAGAATCTTGTATTAAGTTGATGCGAAAGGCAGTTGACATTATGTACGTGTATTATTAAGTTGTTTAATATATAAGGAGCGCGACTATATACATATACTTGCAAGGTCATGCTGACAAATCGTACAATTTTCTGAAGAACTGCCGATAGCAACAGCAAGCAGCAGCCGGTAGAAACTCTGGGCAGTTTTCGCGAATATGGGTTGTTCAGCGAAGCTGGTCCATATTAGTGCGCTTTTAACCTAGTCCTCCTGGCATTTACAACCTACCCCTCCCATATTAACGTTTTAAAACCTAGTCCTCTGTCCATTTAAAACCTAATGTCACCCATATTGCATTTTTCATGCTCCACCGGAGCATTTTTATTCTTGTCTTATGGTGGGTTTGTTGTGCGAGCGGCGAGGCGAGGTATGCTACCAGTTCCTCCAAATTCGGGTTCTCACCCTATTGACCCCTCCAATCTCCCCTCCCCGCTTTTTTGAGCTTGCTCACCTTGCTTCCTTTAAAACTTGCCCTCCTTGCTTCCTTGAAGAAAGTGTCCAGAAATTGTCAAATTTTAAGGATTTTGGTGAAACTTTTAGCGGTTTAATCAAGATTAGGTTACCCCGTAATTTTCTTGAGTTTACAATATTTGGGATTTGCTTTCGAACTTTCAACTGCCTAATTTTTCCCGATAGATAATCCAGTCTAGTTGAGATTTAAACTGCAAAATCTACGTTAAACCCAAGCTTATCTTATCTCTAAAGCTTTTAAGGTGGAGATTACTTTGGTCACATAAAGTTTGCACCATTACTCATTCATTACTTGGAGTTAAGAAGCTATTTTAATATCAAAATGTAGCTTGACATTTGCTCTTTTTAATGCATGCCACGACACTAATGTTGCTTTTCTAAAATATTTTTAACACATTTTAGAAGAAATATAATTTTCCAGAATTTTTGCAGACTCAAGTAAATTTTTCGCGAGACATCGGTTATATCATTCGATACCTCCATCAAACAGCTGGGGACGATTTTTTCATTTATTGTGAAATCGCTCTTCGTTATAGAGAAATAAGCTGAAATGTGTGTGTAACCTGTATTTTGCCTACTTTTTCTAAATTTGTCAAGCGATTACTTTAGCTAGAAAGCAGCAATCGGGGCAACTAAAAATCGTCCCTGGGTATATTTGTGCAGAACACATTTGTTCAGTAACAGCCCTCCAGGTTGCATGGTGAATGCTCCACAATCTTTGGAAAAAATTGGTCGTGTTTTGCAAAAACTACATTTTTTATGATAGCAGCCTACAGGTTTGTAGTTGGAAGACGATCATGTGTCGGATAATTTGTCCCTGTGAGACCTTCAGATCGACGCCCTTAGTTTGATTTTACGGCTTGCGTAGTTCAAGAAATATTGGATTATTTGATTTCTGCAAAAATGACAAGTTTTCGACGCCAAAACAAGAAAATCAGCTATATCTCACGGTTGAGAAAGCTAGAAACTTGCTTTAAAAAGCAAAAATGTGAAGCTCAGTGAGATCTTTCGAATGAATGTGCTCATTATTGTATAGCAGCTGCCAAACGTTCAGAAATTGGGAAAAACCACTCTGACCGGAAATCTCGAATTTTTGAATAGCCTTCTTCGTTTACGTCTTGCAAATTTCCTACAGCACACAGTTCATACAAAGTTCATGCAAAGTGCATACTAACTTCCTATTAGTCTCTATGTCTCCAATGAGAACCTAGCTAGCCTTATTCTAGGGAAGTTTTCTTGGGGGGGCCTGGGAGCAGCGTTTTTTTTTCAAAATCGGATTTCATCACATTTTCGTAATTTTTATTTTCTGAGCGTCATTTTTATTTTCTGAGCGTCATTTTTATTTTCTGAGCGTCAAAAATAAAGTTTTGCAGAAATGCAGTTTTGTTTTGATTTTAGGCTATATATATTCGTAATTTTGGTTGAATTTTTACCTTGTTGGCGTGTGTTGCTTCATATTTCGCATTGTATCGCGAATTACGTACTCATATAATACAAATATATCTGGTGTCTATGTATGTATGTATCATGTCTTTGAGCATTAACAATGACGAGAATAAACAACCCAATACAATGTGGGGGGTCTGCGGGGCGGAGCCCCCCAGAAGTTGAAGAAATTTTTTGCTTTTTAGATGAAATCTTCCTTTAAATTTTTAATTCTTTTCATTTCGCAGAAACAAGAAAATTTTTAAAAGTTTACCCTTTTTGAAGGGAAAAATAAGAATTTTTTGCTAAACTCGCACGACATTTTAAGCTTTTTCTATCCAAAAATCTGGCAAAAAATCCAAAATTACGCATATAAACGCTCACGAAATTTTGTTGACATGCCTTTTTCTGTTTTTCCTGTTTGCTTTTACTTATATACCTCCAAATCGCAACGACAGGGCTGCCCTCCAGATCCATCCCTAGTAGTTATAACATTTATGCAATAAACGTTCTTAAACATCCTATCCTGGTACATATATACGTACGTATATATATACGTATATATATTATATATAAGCTCTCATTCTATTCTAGCTGAGATAATCCGAAGAGAAAGTTTTTAAAGAAAATATTCAGCGAAATTGGTTTGAGAAACTTGCATCAAAAAATGCAATTGAAGTATGTAGCAAAAAGACTCGTAGCCTGTGGTTTCGTATATACTGATTGTTCAAACATCGTCGAAGCTTAACATCACTAAGACAATATATACATACAGCGGGGGCTTGGGGGCGGCAGCCCCCAAAATTTGTGAATTTTTTGAAAAATCACTGTTAAAACGTAATAGAAACTTTGCATTCTTGTTAAATTTGAGTGCTACTTCCACATTTTGGCTTGGTCATTCTGTCGTCATTTTTATTTTGGCGTCGTCAAAACTATTGTTCATTTCTGCAAACGACGCTATTTTTGACCAAAAAAAACCTAGCCTGGGAGGCGAGTCATTGTTGGGTGGGGCGAAAATTTTTCGAAAAACATGCTCAAAATTGCGCTATTATTATTATACTAAATCGCCAAAAATACGCGTATTTAGTGGTTAAATAAGCAAAAATCGACTAAAAATCTCAGGCGACGACAGTTTTGAAAATTTGGCCTTCTGAGCGATTTTTAAAGGACAAAAATTGGTACCAAAAGCAAAAGGGGCACCCACTTGTTTTGAGGGGGAACGATTTGGGGGGAAGGGTGTTTATGAGGGGCCATCCCCCACTAGAATAAGCCCAGCCTAGCTTATACACACCAACATATATATACCCAGTAGGGTTGTTCCGATAAGAAATTGACCGGGCCGGGCACGGGGCCTAGGCCCAGCCGCGTATTTATAAAATGTACATGCGATTCGCGCAGCAGGAAAGTGTACAACGAGTTAGCGCACCTTAAGAAAGTCTACACCGTGTTCGCGCTACACTACATAATACTGGCATTTTTTTAGTGGGGGGGGGCCCACTTTTCGGTTTCCCCTCCACTTGTCGGAGCCCCCCCCCCCACTTTTTTGGGGGTCGCCCAAAAGTGTCGAAAAATTAGGTTTTTGAGGTCAAATTTTCAAAAATTTTCTCATTTTTTTATGGACTTATAAGTTAATTTTAATGTTAAAAACAGCGATTTTTTTGTTTTTACCTAAAAAATGCTAATTTTCCGCTAAAAATTTTGGTATTTTATACCTTGGACTCGCCCCCCCCCCCCCCCTTTTCGGAAGCCCCCCTCCCCACTTCCCCCTCCCTAGGGGGGGGGGGCGAGGCCCCCCCCCCACTTTCAAAACGCTAAAAAAATGCCAGTATATATGTAAAAAGGATACAGTGGTGTCCATAATAACATTGATAAAGTGCGTCTTCTAAATGCACTACTATATACTGGACAGGAACAGTAAGGATAAGCCATATGTACGTATAAAGACCTATGCTTTTATTCCATTGCTGCTAACTAACTTTTCCGGTTCATCATGGAGAGACTAGGGAGTACCCGATCGTACACGTTACTCCAAGTTCTTAAAAACTAGATATATATTGAGCCGAAGACTGTGCGACTGTAACGTTTTAGCGTATAATAGTGATGTTTCAGGTTACCCACTTATTTTCAATTTCAGTTTCAGATTCAGCATCATGCCTGCTAATTGAGAATTTACCGTTTCAGGCTGTTGTTCGTCGGAATTTCGGATTCAGATTCAGTTTCAGTTTCAAGCTACACCGCCCGGGCAGGGGCGTATCCAGGGGGGGGTCCAGGGGCTCCGGACCCCGCCTTTTCGGAAAACGTTTCAAATTTAGCCATTTTTGCCCAAATTTGGCCATTTTGAGGAAACATAGGCTCGGACATTGTTCGGAAGTTCTGCGTTCGGGTTTCCAAATGACTTGGTGCAATATCAGGGTCAGGGCTCCAGGCACTGTTTTGGTATATATATATGTTTGTTTTAGGAAAAATTGGTGGAAACAATTGATCAACTGAAAAAGGACAACGAAAAATTACACAAACAAATCCGTCTCTATGAAAGAGAAGCTGAAAGCTGTCGTCCGGCTGTTGAGAAGGTGTGCTAGGTTTACGGATGAGGTCACTTAAGTTTCTGTTCATCAAGATTTAATTCACACCTGGGCAATGGGGGGGTGGACGGGGGGTGGCCACCCCAGGTCCCACATACGCACCGAAATGATACCTATATGATTTCTTGGAAGAATTGACGCACCAAAATGATACCTACATGATTTTTTGAAGATTTGGACGCGAAGCAAAATTTAACTAACTTACCCATCTGTTGCCACAAATTAGTTTCTTCAATCTACACACAGTTTTGACCTGTCTATACACCAAATTTGTTAGTATACAAGCACGCAATTGATTTGATCTATCTGCGCACCGGATGTGGTCACTGACGCACCGAAATAGCCTTACCGACGCACCGGATTCGTCCTCTGACGCACCGAATTTGGCTTACCGACGCACCGGACTCGTCATCTGACGCACCGAATTTGGCTTACCGACGCACCGGATTTGTCCTCTGACGCACCGAATTTGGCTTACCGACGCACCGGATTCGGCCTCTGACGCACCGAAATAGCCTTACCGACGCACCGGATTCGTCCTCTGACGCACCGAATTTGGCTTACCGACGCACCGGATTCGGCCTATGACGCATCGAATTTGGCTTACCGACGCACCGGATTCGTCCTCTGAATCAGCGAATTTGGCTTACCGACGCACCAGATTCGGCCTGTGAGAACCGAAATTGGCTTACCGACGCACCGGATTCGTCCTCTGACGCAGCGAATTTGGCTTACCGACGCACCGGATTCGGCCTCTGACGCATCGAATTTGGCTTACCGACGCACCGGATTCGTCCTCTGACGCAGCGAATTTGGCTTACCGACGCACCATATTCGGCCTGTGACGCATCGAATTTGGCTTACCAACGCACCTGATTCGGCCTCTGACGCAGCGAATTTGGCTTACCGACGCACCAGATTCGGCCTGTAACGCCCGAATTTGGCATTCCGGTGCACCGGTTTTCGGTAATCTACGCACCGGATTTGGACTTTAGGGCTTTTGTGTCAAACATTGATTATTTTCACAAAATATTTAGTTTGCACAGTGAAAAACAAATTTACACAACAAAATGCACAGGAAAAAGGTAGAAAATGTTTGTTCAAGTGCTCTGGCAAAAGGTTTCAAGTCTTTCATATTCTAAAAAGCTTTAGCTTTCAGCTGGGGGCTGCCGCCCTCAGACCGTCGCTTTGTTTCCATGGTTTTCAATCATGTTTTTACGTCAGGGGGTTCGTGACGTATATAGCAATTGCTTTTGTGCGACGCAAATAAAAATTGCCCTGACGCAAGCCTGGCACAGTTAGATTTAAGCTTCAACCTCAACGAGAAAAGACATTGTGCAAAAGTTGCTGGAAAAATTGTTTCAAACCTGATATTTTTAAAAGTTTTCTACTGGGAGCTACGCCTCCAGATACCGCCTGTCTGTATTCTTACTCATTGTTGACTGCTACGACAGCTGACAAGCTAATATTTTATTAGAGTAAAGGCAGATGTAGCAGAAGCCTGCTAGTCTTGCAGATTTAGCCATTAAAAAATTGACAATATATATATACACCTTATTAGCTATAAGCGAATATAATGAGCAAATAGGCGAACATACAATATTCCAAAAATTGGCCATACTTTACATACCTCATTAATTGCGGAAATGCTCTAAATTAATTTCTGGGAGGAGTCTTAACTGCAAAAATTCTTCAAATTGTGGGGGGCTCCGCCCCCCAGACCCCCCGTAGTTACTTTCGCGTTACTTGGCGTTTAATGCTTAGTTTCTATAAGATTACAGGGTATTTTTACTGGGGGGGGGCGGGTCTACTCCCGAAATTGACCTTCCCCCCCCAAATGCCTTCCCCCCCCGTAAGAGCCCAAGTTTTTGCCAAAACAGGCAAATTTTCAAAAATTTTCCGGCTTCGCCAGAGATTTTTCCGTTAAAATGGCTAATTTTAGCTTAAATCCTGGTATTTTTGGGAACTTTTAATGCCTCTACGTGCAAAATACGCCAAAAAATACTCATTTTTGCAAAAATCTTCTCCCGAAGTTTCTTCCCCCCGTGTAGTGTTTGATGCCGGCCGGGGTTTGACCGGCCGGCCGGCGGCCGGTGAGCCCGTAGGCCGGCCGGCTACCGGCCTGGAGCAGTTTACATTGTAGCTATAATGACTGCTAAGATATTCAAATACAGATGATAATCAAAACGTAGACACCCAGAGTCAGACCAACCTTATTCCGCTACCGGTTTCGAGGCTCCACCGTGGGCCTCTTCTTCTGGCGATCCTTCACACGCTGCAATCGTTCCTGGGGGGTCAAATTCCGGGGGATCCAAGTTCGGTTGAATAGGCAAATGGGAAAATTGGGGTCTCTGGGAGGGTAGGAATCCGGGGGACTGGGGGGCCGGGAGGGCTGGGACTGGGAGGGCTCAAAATTGGGATTGTTACCACTGTTGCTGTTGTTGATGTCGACTACTCCAGAATGGATGCTAGTAGCAAAAGTCGCGGGAGGTGGGGATTTGTTTTTGCGAAGGACGGTTTCCCAATTAATTCCAAAAGGATAGTCCGAAAATAGTTGACTAATCCACCACTTTTCCTTCCTCTTTCGTGTGGCTTCGTCGTCCGCCGAATCGATCACCGTAACAAGCAGATCATGTAAATTATGGTTATGACTGCTAAAATCACACGAAAGCGGCTTACTAGCATCCATTTTGCGAATGTCATGGCGATGTCCATTAAATCGTATGGATAGTGGGTTACCAGTCTCCCCGACGTATTGGGAAGGGCACCCCCTGATTTCTGCCAAATAAACGACACCCGCGCTTGTGCAGTCAAAATTACCTCTGAGCCGATATTCCAGACCAGTGACCGAACTCGTGATACTGGGCCCGCTTTTGATCGCTGGACAGAGGGCACATCTCCGTCGACCGCACCTAAACGTTTCACAGGGATCTTGGGACAAAATCCTCGTAGGTACGCCCCCGACAGACGGTAATCTCGCCTTGACAAGCAGATTTCGTAGCTTGGGCGGGGGACGCCAGAACAGGTTGATTTTAGAATTTAGTCCGTTTAAAAAGTGTTCGTGCTTTCTGAGGATATCAGCGACTCCCTTGAGGTCTGGGTGGTAGGGTAGGACCATATAGAAAGCCTTCTCTTCTTCCTCCGCCGTGGGCTTGATCTTAGGGGCCAGCAGTTGTTCTCTGCTTACCGAGAGGGCCCTGTCAATTCTACGCTGAACTTTGCCCCTGGGGTAGCCCCTTTTCACCAAATCCTCCTTAAGCTGATTACACCTTAGCCGGGCGGTATCAGGATTTGAGCAAATGCGACAGATTCTCACAGCCTGGCTGTAGGCAATGGGCAGTTTGTGCTGCAAAGGATAACAAGAGTCAAAGTGCAGATACTGCTTAGTGTCCGTAGGTTTAATGAACAAGTCTGTCACAATATTGCCATTGTGGAGTCCCACCGAAACGTCCAAAAAGTTTACCTTCGTCTCGCCGACATTAACCTCCAGCTTAATACTGGGGATAAGGCTATTGGCCAAATTCAGGAACTCTTCTAGGCCATTTCTGGGACCGTCCCAAACAATAAAAATGTCGTCGATGTACCGCCACCACACCAAAGGCTTATTTTCAGCAAGAGAAAACAGCTTCTTTTCGAAACCGTATCCCATAAAAAGCTATGCTAATATTTTAGGCAAAAACAAATCCCCACCTCCCGGGACTTTTGCTACTAGCATCCATTCTGGAGTAGTCGACATCAACAACAGCAACAGTGGTAACAATCCCAATTTTGAGCCCTCCCAGTCCCAGCCCTCCCGGCCCCCCAGTCCCCCGGATTCCTACCCTCCCAGAGACCCCAATTTTCCCATTTGCCTATTCAACCGAACTTGGATCCCCCGGAATTTGACCCCCCCAGGAACGATTGCAGCGTGTGAAGGATCGCCAGAAGAAGAGGCCCACGGTGGAGCCTCGAAACCGGTAGCGGAATAAGGTTGGTCTGACTCTGGGTGTCTACGT
>JASAND010016014.1:0-44008 GCA_030248195.1 Trissonchulus latispiculum
GTTATTTTAATGCACATCAGCTCCCACATCATCTGGTGGAACGACTTTTCCGCCGACGAACTACAGCGACAGCCGGCTCTGGATTTGCTTGAATGCAGGGCTCAAACAATGCTTGAAATCATCAAAATTTTTATAGCCGGCGGAATGCTACAGAAACTCTATTTTTCAAGCAGGTGTCGAAGCATTCTACCAAAATAGGGTCGACGTTCTGAAGAAAAAAGGAGCAAATGCCCAGACTGCCAACCGGCAACTGGACCTTGTCCCAGAAATAAGATTCCACAAATCACGACTTGTGCCAAACGGCCGCCGCGGGCATTAAACAGTTACGATGGCGAAGCAACGCTAATCTAATTCGCTAGTTGAAACTACATAGCGTAAAATAGTTATAATCCAGTAAACACTGGATGTCCTAATTGGACAATGAATACAACATACTAAGTTGCCCAAATTTGGTAAAATGTGAGTTTAACACAAAAAAATGGGAGGAAAATTGCCTGATATGGATATACGCTTCATGATAGCCGCAAATCAAAGCGTTGCAATGCCAAAACAATGGTATCTTTAGAAACAACGCACTATTTTACTGCTATTGCGCATAGAAATCTCTGATACAGTTTACTAATGTACTTCACTGAACAGAGCTAATAGGCTGACTAGTCTAAAAATTACAGAGCCGAAAATGAACCATTCTACCACCACCGATGTAAATTTCTAACTTCGATTTTCAGCATAAACAATATTGCTAGGCTTCCACAAAATCGTCACCTAAGGCCTTACTTATGTATCTCCAAAGCAGCACATCAACTACACTGATAGCTTCACTTTCAGGTTAGAGAGTTTGCAGAAAATACTTAACGCTTGCCAGCTTAAATCTTCGCGATTATACTCAGTTATATCTTTCATGACAGCCGAGAACTCAACCTGACAACTTGGGCACTGCCTTAAACTTATTCTTAGAGTTGGTAAATTCTTAGAGTTGGTAGCCGGGACCGAGTACTAGTGTTGTGCGTTGGCCGGCCAACACATTGGCGGTTGACCGAGAAAATCTCTGAAAATTGGCTTGGTCGACCATTGCCCGTTATCCCGTAGACAAACTAAACCAACAAAGGATAATTTTGGTGAATCCCAATATACCGCGGGTACTCGGACCCATTGACACATTTTGTTAAAATACGGATTTGAATAAATATCTTTAAGTGAAAGAAACAGCATAAAACAAGTATTATTGAGTAACAAAAAATTTTCTGCACGATTTCAGCTGTTGAGCTCCGAAGATTTAGTACTTCTCATGTCTTACCGCTAAACAGGTGGCACTTCAACGGGGAGGGTCGCTTTGGTCCAAATCGATAGTCATGAATTTCTATCTTGTTCACCCACAATATAAGCACATATGTTCTCAAAAACGTGATAATATACTGTAGTTCGCAAACAAACCTTGCCAGAATTATTCACGTTCAAACCGACCAATCCTGAAAATTCCGTGGGTGCACCCTTTAAGCTCAGATGGAGCCAGAAAGAGAGCGAAAATACGGTTGACCAATACACCAAATTAAAGCATTTACTACGGTACAACGGTACGGTGTTAGCCTGATGTAGTTCATCGCTATGATTTTTCCTCAAGACTGTTGAATTATAATAATGTTTTCGCTTTTCCTTCTTCCTAACAACTCAACAAACTTGTGAAGTTGTTGGCACAATATCCATTTTGTTTGTTACGTAAGCTATATTATTCAACATTTTGTTATATTGCGTTTAGGGACAGGTTCAAAAATGAAAGCGTATATATGTAATTTTTGATACGCTTTAATTGGAAACGTAAATACGCTTTCTGATGCGATTTTTTTGTCTAAAGCCATTGAAGCTCGGAGATTTGAAGTTCTTTTTCGTGATAAAAACCCGAGCTTTCATTGTAAGCGTGCTTATCGGAAACAGCTTACAAAGGACAAATTTAACACACAGCCGCAATGTCTGCAACCAGGAAGATTTGGGAAATGCGCTTTTAAGGCGTATAACTGAAACGTATATACGTTTTGATGGAGAAATAATTTTGAACCAGTCCCTTAAGATGGTGATTCCCTTTGGTCACACCAACTTTGAACTTTTATTACTCATTCATTATTTGGTGTTAAGTAGTGTTGTTTTGATTTTTCATTTTAGTTTTGATTTGATTTTTGATTTTTTATCAAAACCTCCGGAGTTTTGATTTGATTTTTGATTTTTTATCAAAATGTGCCGGAGTTTTGATTTGATTTTTGATTTTTTATCAAAACTCTCGAAGTTTTGATTTGATTTTTGATAAATCAAAACTCAAAAAGTTTTGATTTTTGATTTTTGACAATTTTTTAGGTATAGTTTTCGGAGCTTAAAGAGGGGGACATTTTTGGGTAAATTTTTGCCTTTCTCCGATGTTGCTTGCGGCCACTGCCAGACACTTATGGCACCTCCACAACTGCTCTTTCATATTGCTTTCTTAGTAGGACGAGAGTCTCACTTAGTAAGGCAAATTTGAATCCGGATCCAAATTTTCAGACCCGGCCCGGACCCGCACCCGTTTATTCAGACCCGGACCCGGATTCAGGGGGGCCAAAATATTTAGTCACGGATTTCGCTCATTTTTGCACACAATATACTATAGGTAGGGTTGTGCCGATAAGAAATTTCTCGGGCCGGGCCGGGCTCGGGCCGGGCTCTTTCTCTTTAACTCTGCGAAAAGGTTGTTACTGTCCCTTTAATACTACGTACATTTAATTTTAATTATAGAGCTTAACATAAGCACCTTTGTGTTTTATTGTAGTAAAAATATTTTATTTAGTTGTATGGCTTAGTGCTCGGAACGGTTCCACTGGAACCGGAACCGGAAGGATTTTTGGAACCGGAACCGGAACCGGAACCGGTAGGATTTGGAACCGGACCGGTTCCAGTGTAATTTGTCTCAGATGATTTGAAAAATATAACCAAAAATTCAGTTTTCAGCCTGCAAATTTTCTAAATTTCTTTAGCCTTTAAATGTGAACTTTCAGTCAGGAAATTCTGAAAATTTCTCTATCCTTTGAATGTGGTTTCCTAGAAGTTTACTCCAATAAGTAAGAGTATAACTTTTCTTGTACATATGTTGGTAAGTTAAGCAATTACTTTTGAGCTTGTTTTTGGAGTCATCAACTTTGAAGCATTAATATTAATTGTCTACTTCTAGCTAAAAAACCATCTTTACATCAAAATATAGCTTACGATAGTCTTTTTCTAATAGATACCTGGAAACTAACCTTGATGTCTGAAGTTTTTACTGAATATTAGAATTGGTCATATAGATTTCCGCATAATCTCGCAGTGGAGACAACGATAACGAGAACCTGGCCGAAAACTGTCTTCAGATTTGTTTTCAGCAAACTCTGAACCTTCCTGTACTACATATACAACGTTTCAGGAAAATAACAGAAAAAACTTTGGTTTGTTCCTCTTAGACTAATATGTACCCTTTGGAAGCTTAAACTTTTAAAATTTTGCTGCAGATTGGCCAATAATTTGTTGAAATGCATCTGTGCTACATTTCAGCAAAATCGTTTACAAACTGGAAGTTACACAGAGGGATTCCTCCACTTTCCTAATACCGGCAGCCTGCATTGGAGGTAAAATAAAATGTTCAGTAATGAATGAAACCGATTAATAATTATTGAAATGAATAAATATCTTAATTTCTAGTCCTATAGTCATTTTGTTTAAAATTTTTCAAACGTTTGGAAGTTTCTTTTTCAAAATTCTCAAATGGTGAAAAGTTGGAAAGGATTGCGAAAGGAAATTTTATTATTTTAACACTTTTCACGCATGTATGCAGAGTCACTTTTAACTCTCCCAGTTTTAACTCTTTTAATTCTTTTAGCGAATGCACAGAGTTAATTTTAACTCTGCCAACTTAAACTCTTTTAACGTTTATTTTTAACCCTGCAGAGTTAAGATTTAAAAACAGGAAGAGTAAAATTTAACAATGCGCATTCATGGAAAGGGTTAAAAACTTCCTCTCATCTATTCTACTCTTCCCATTTGCGAAAAGGACCTTAGTACACAGTAGAGTCGCAAACGTGGTCATTTTTACTGGAGTCAGGGCACCAAAATGAAAACTAACATTTTTTAAAAGCATTGAGCTATTTCTAAAGGTTAAGTTAGTATAAACCAGAACGGTTGCCAGTTTAATGAAATTAGTCTATTCAAAATGAAGTACAAGACAATTTTGGTTTATTTAAACTTGTTCTATTGCACATTTTACCACCTCAAATTTGCTATTTGCCAACATCAATTAGATATTAGAATAAAGTTTATTGCGAAAACTGGAGATTTCACCGAAAACTAATTCTGCAGTTTTGAGACTGCATGTAAAGATCGAAGGTTTATGATTGAATAGTGTATCAGAAATTTCACAGGTCGCATATAATGAGGTGAATCGTGAATGTACTCGTTGTAAGCCTTAAATTATATGTAGATTTTTTCCAACTCCAAACATCGACAAAATTATATACAGGGTTTCAAAAACACGGCACAGATAAATAGACACCACCACCTTAAAATTAGTTTTGATGTTATTTACATTTATGATTTGTGCTGTGTAGCGCATTTATTTTTCGAAAGCAGATTATATAAGCTTTTCAATGAATTCAAGCTTAATATACTAGTCTTAACCTTATGTCTGTCTTATTAAAGAAACACTTGTTCACTTTTTCGAAATTTTTAAGTTTTTCGCTTCTTAGAGCTAACAATATCCCGCCAATTGCGAAAAATTGGATTCCAGCAGGTATCTGTACTTGCTAAACCTGCCACTGCTTTAATGTAAAAAGCATGAATACTTTGAACCCGCAAGATAGAGGATTGCGAGAAATTAACAAAATTCTTGGTCAATTGTCAAACAAAATAAATATGAGAACCAGCTAATTAGTGAATGTGGCATGCCGTGAATGCTTAAATACTATACGGTTGAACAAAATATTACCATGGTACACAGGAATGAGTTTCGGATTCAAACGTTTTACATATTCATTACAGTCTTAACTTTACACTTTACACATTAAGGAATGAGTTTCGGATTCAAACGTTTTACATATTCATTACACTTTTTGACACATTTTAACACTATTAAACACAGGAGTAAAAATTAATTACTTTTTACACGTAAATTAATAACATTAAGCATATAACAAAGTTGGGTCATAATGTTTTGATCCAATTTATATAAAAAAATAAAAAAAATTTAATTATAAGCGTTTTATAAAAATCTCAATTGGAACCGGAACCGGAAGCTAGAACCGGAACCGGAACCGGAACCGGTGCTCTGGAACCGGAACCGGTGCTCTGGAACCGGAACCGGAACCGGTTTCAAAAATCGGAACCGGTCCGAGCACTAGTATGGCTGAGGGTTACACTCAGCGCACTTTCTTTATGTAGAAATATTCTTGCTAGGATTCAGAAAATACATGCTACAAATAAAAGTCAAACTAAAATCCACTAGTCCCTAAGGATACTAAGTCATAATATTTCGAAAAAATGAAAATCAAAACGCAGAGTCTGTAAACCTTATTTTGCTGAGATTTTTTTAATTACTCAGATTTGATATCTACACAGTCTGACTCCCTCAGAAAACGAGAGCAGCGGTAAAGAAAACTGCAGCAGATGAAGCATAGAAAATTTTAGATTTTAAGATAAAGATTTCGGACTCTCAGGGCCCATACCTAATTTTCTTGTTTCTAGTTAAAATCCAGCGCAATCATTGTTTCAAACTAGATTTAAGCTTGACAGGTCATTACAAACATTTTGAGGACACTACAGCGACAAGCATCTTAAAGACTAGACGATTACGTTAAGTATATAATTATTCCTGAAGTTTTGAGTAATTACTGAAGTTTCAGGTTATAAAAGCTGATAAAAATTCCAAAAATATGCTTTACCAGCAAAAAATTTCCTCCAACCAAAAAATACCGGGTCAAGACCGGGTCAGAGCTCCTGACCCGGTGACTCGATCCATATAGTGCCCAGAACTGACTCGGCTGTGACTCGGCGACCGGAGACTCGGCGACTCGGCAACCTGGTGACCCGGTTTCATCTTTGTTTTCAACATTGACGAACCAGCAGTAGCTTGGATCGAGAATGCAGGCCAACGCATAAATCCCGTCGAAATCGTGGAATGAAGGATCTGTTGCGAAACGAAAACGTCCCGTCAACTCTGAGACAAGACCGTCAACCAAATGAGAAAATTACAACTCAGCGCAGACTTGAGCACACACAAACACACACAGGGGCATAAATCAATAAATCTGTAGCGGGACTGGAGAAGTCTGTTTAAGTCCTATTATATTTAAGTATATTAGACATCGCTGAATCAAAACTAAGTTTTGATACAACGATGAATCAAAACTGGGTTTTGATTCATTCTTGAATCAAAACCTAGTTTTGATTATAGCCTTGAATCAAAACTGGGTTTTGATTTTTTAGGTTTTGATTTTTGATTTTTGATAAATTTGCCTTCGCGTTTTGATTTTTGATTTGATTTTTGATTTTTTACAGTCTGAGTTTTGATTTTTGATTTGATTTTTGATAAAATCAAAACTCAAAATGGGTTTTGATTCAAGTTTTGATTTTTGATTTTGATTTATCAAAACAACACTAGTGTTAAGAAACCGTTTATACACCAAAATGCAGCTTAACATGTTCTTTTTTTACGATTACAATTAAAACAATTTTGGTTTTCGATTTTGTTTCGGTTTTTAACGGATTTTTGAAGAAGTACAATTTTCCAGATTTTTTGCAGACTCTAGAAAATTTTTTCGCGAGACATCAGTTATATCATTCGATACCTCTGTCAAATTTCGATTTTTTAGTTATTATGAAATCGCACTTCGTTATGGAGAAATAAGCTTAAATGTGCTCGCAACTTGGATTTTACCTACTTTTTCCAACTTTGGCAAGCGATCACTTTAGCGTCCCTAGGTATATTTGTGTAGAACACATATGTTGAGTAGCAGCCCTCCAGCTTGCATGGTGAATGCTCCACAAACTTTGGAAAAATTGGTCGTGTTTTTGCAAAACTAAAGTTTTTTATTATAGCAGCCTATGGAATAGCAATTGGAAGATGATCATCCGTCGGAAAATACCCCTGTGAGACCTTCAAATCGACACCTTTAGTTTGATTTTACAGCTTGCAGAGCACAAGAAATATTGGAGTATTTGATTTCTGCAAAAAGAACAAGTTTTTGACCCCAAAATAAGAAAATTAGCTATATCTCACGATAGGAAAAAGCTAGAAACTTGCTTCCAAAAGCAACATTGTAGAGATTAACGTGACCTTTCGAATGGATATAGTCAAAGCAGCCTTGCAGCTGTTGCCAAATTTTCAGAAATTAGCTAAAACTGTCCTGAACGGAAATCTCGAATTTTTGAAGCGGGATTGCGCGAAGGGTGTTGGAACACTAAACGAATTTATTTTAAAAAGTTTCGTCAAGTTTCATCTTGGTTTACGCCGTCAACCAACAGTATGTGCCCAAAAGGAATTACCACCTTAAGACTGTCTTGTCAATAATGTCTGCTGATTTTGCTTCTCTCAGATTGGTTGTTGCATTGCGATCCCCAGAAAAAATCCGCATAGAAATCCCCATGGCAATAGCTGGGGACCCCATGAGGATCCTCATGGGAAAATCCTCTGGGGAATCCCCACAAAAATCACCATCTCGTGAAATCGGCTTTTATTCATGACAATTGTGTTCTACGCCTATTTCTTGTCTGCCGCGATTGTGACTTTGCATTAGTGATGTGGATCTGATCGGCGGATCGGATCGGATCGACCGATCCGGGGTCGGATCGGATCGGATCGGATCGACAAATTTTCGGATCGGATCGGCCGGATCGGATCGGCTTGATTTTTCCGGATCGCCGATCCGGCTAATGAGGCAAAATTTGGAAGTTTGTGCTAATTTTTTCCAAGAAATTATAAAAAATTTTCATCTGAATTTTGTTCAATTGTTGAATTTTCGTTGTTAATGTGAATTTTTTATGTTAACGTTTTGCTTTACTTTCTTTCTGTAGATAAATATATAATATTTTGTCTGCATACGTAATAACAATCCAATGGAATAGCTCTCTATTATTTTTTGCTAATTTGCACAGTCCGCTTCGCTTTTTAAATTCATTGACGCTGACTGCTGAGAGTATGCTTATTCTGGTATGATTTCTATTAAAAGTAATTAACAACCTACTAGGAAAGGTTGCCCAGAATTTATTTCAAAGCTAATTGTGAGCTAGAACCAATACCTAAGGTGTACCAATTTCTAGGAATTCAGTATTCATAGATGGGGAAGTATTTCTGAACTTGGAACAGGGCGCATTTATGGGAAATAGTTGTATTACAAAAGTTTTTCACCTCATCAAGATCTTTCGAGTGATTATACTCCTGTGTGTGGGTAATGAAAAACATTTAAATCCGGAAAATCCTGTTGTCGTGAATTTGATAATCGAGTGCATTGATGGGACATGATTGTATTACAAGATGTGTTCACTTCGGCAAGAGCTTTTCAATCATAACCATGTTGTGAGAATTAAAGAAATTGGAAATCCGGTAATCTTGAAAAACCAAAAATTCCAAACATTAGGTGCTACCTAATTGGTTGCAAGCATAGGATAACCTGTGGGAGAATGGGTGGGCGCAGACACCACCAGAGCGACAAAAAACGGGCAGACCACTCTGCGAGAAAGAAAAAGTAGACCCCTAAGCGATTTTTACCAAAAATTGTTTTAATGTTTCTAATGTTTTGGCAAATTTTAACGATTTTTTCACAAAATTCATAAAAATCGCTAAAAATCTTCACTTTTAACTTATTTTGTCCAAAAAAGTTGAACATTTGTCAATTTTGCATATTTCGGTGTAGACCTTTTTGAAATTTTTGAATTTTCCAGGGGTAAGTAAACCTTTCGCCAGAATCGGAGAAGATACCTTCCCCTCAGAAATGGACCCCGTGTTAATGTATATATGCTTATGCATGGTTGTAAGAGCAAAATTATATACGCAGCGGAACCAGCTCTATTTGATAACGAAAATAACATTTTCACCATTAAATAGAGCACATCTTGAGCATTCCAACGATGTATAAATCATGCTCTAAAGTTCTGTTGATCTCTTGCAATAAGCCTTTGAATTTGACCAACTTTTGTGGGAGGGGAGGAATAAAGTTAAAGAGATCCAATATTTTAGATTTTTCGTGAACAAAACCCGGAATTCCGAATTTTACCTGATTTTATGTAGATGTTTCCTGATTTCCTTTATAACTTATTAACTACAAATGTATTCTTAAGCTTCCAATAAATGACCAAAGTTTGTACGCATATATTTGGTCTTACACCCTAGTTTCTTCAACTTTTCTTCCCTTCTCTTCTCTCCTCACTATATATTGAACTACACAGTATTCTGAAACTGAAGTTTCTGATACGGACATTCAGAATTATTCAATAAGATTCCGATGCGAGTTTGATCAAAACTGTTGCAAAATTATGGGAAATGGGAAGGCATAGCAATTTAAGTGTCTACAATTGAAAATTAAAATTATGGTCGGATCGGATCGGATCGGTCCGATCCGGGGGTGGATCGGATCGGATCGGATCGGATCGCCGGGCAATTGCGGATCGGATCGGTAGGTGATTTTGGCTGCCGATCCGATCCGATCCACATCACTACTTTGCATAACTAAATTTGGCACACGTTTGGATCGCAAAACAGCATTTTTGTTGTTGTATGAATGTTTGCAGGTTCAAGATTATTCCGAAGGCCAAGCTTTACGGGCAAGGCCAAAGCCACTGCACGGCCGGCTTATCAATTTTAAGAAATTTTACTTGATACTGTTAACTCAAATTTTAGCTTTGAAGATTTGACTGCATATCGATCAAGTTATCGCTGTAAGTAATATTTTTCCAGCAGCTAATTTTTCTACTAATACCCGGATTTGAATACAAGGGACCAGTTCCATAAAACTTGAAACTTGCAACTTGCATATGCAAGTTGCTACTTGCATATGCATGTTGCAACTTGCATGTGCTTGCATGTGCTTGCATGTGCATGTGCATGCATGTGCATAACTTGCATGTGCAACTTATAAGTATAGTGTTTCATAGACCCTGAAGTGATACTTGCTCACTTGCACTTGAACTGCAAGTTGCAAGTCCGTAAGTTGCAAGTTGTGGGCAAACACTTCCCGTCAGAATCTGCTTCATAAAAGTGCTCAATCCTGGAAGTTACAACTTGCACTTGCGGTACAGGTAGTTAATTTGCACTGAACAAATGGATAAGAAATTGCAATAAATTATTCAAATCTCAATGTCTTTTGGAGAAATTTTATGACAAGACTCTTTGGGACCTTGTCGTAGTACTGATTGAATTTCACGCAATTGTAGCTTCATTTTTGAATTTTGAAGGAATTTTTAAACATTTTGGTCATTTCTTTAAATATCAGCTACTTGCAAACTTGCACTTGTACTTGCGGTTACAAGTTCTCAAGTTTTGGCAACTTGCTTCGATAATTTCCGCAAGTTTTTATGAAACATCGGCAACTTGAACTTGCAGTTCAAGTGCAAGTTCAAGTTGCAAGATTTTATGAAATTGGCTACAGAAATCATTCAAATTTTATTGCTGTTGCCTTGCAATATCCTGGATATTTAAGTTGCAGCATTCTTGGAGCGCCAGCACTTTATTTTATGAGAGACG
Organism: Trissonchulus latispiculum; assembly: GCA_030248195.1. Taxonomy (NCBI): domain Eukaryota; kingdom Metazoa; phylum Nematoda; class Enoplea; order Enoplida; family Ironidae; genus Trissonchulus; species Trissonchulus latispiculum. Next base: position 10,727 of record JASAND010016014.1, read on the forward strand.
TGGTAGGGTTACGCAAGGCTTAAATACAGGAAAAGTTCTGAAGAAAACATTCGTTAAATCATCGTTGACTGACACAGTCGGGGCGCGTATGAATGTTCAAACTTTCAGGTTTCACGTTTAGGGATAGGTTGAATAAGTGCTTTGCAAAACACTTTAGCGTTGTTCACTAATTTCTACTACGTACGTCGTCTGTTACGCCCTCGCGCGGGGCACTCGTGACCCAAACAATCACCAAAGTCGTGCTGTAAAATATACACGTGTGAAGTTTGATTATGTCAGAATAAGAAAAAGTTGTTGGCTACATTATTCTTAAGTCAAGATCCTAGGATTACCGGCGTTGTGCGACGCCGGAGAACTAAAAGACACTGACCAAGTTTGACAATAGAAAGGTTACGACGATATATTAATAAATCTCAGCAAACTCAGTAAACGATGATATTTAGAAACACACAAAATTATTTCAAATAACGACGAATGAAATTTGCCAAAATTCAAAGCAAGCAAGCTGATGACACCTACTCGAAATTATCATGCAAATCGACCCACTACGAAACAGAACCCGACTGGAATTCCCCCAACTACTCGACTGAACCTAACCTAATTCAATATGGCCGAAATCAAACGTTAGCTAAACTTAAACCAAGAGTACATAGTATAAGGGTGTGTCACTAGGCACACTCAGAGTTGGAAGCGGGAGTAGATATAAAAGGATGATTCTGGCACAAAATAGGTTTATGTTTTAGTTGAAAACTTAGGGAATCCTACTTGCTCCTAGTTCAAAAGTGGATCCTAGAAATTTAGAGCTCCTGAATAATCCTTCAGCAGAGTAAGGTTAGTTCAGTCAAGCCTTAACGACAGCACTGCGGGAAGGTCCTCTGCTACCGCTATCAAACCCTAACTATTTCTAAAAATCAGCTGACTACATATCTTTTATTTTAATATCCATAAGCATAACTATCAATTCCATTATCAAGCAAATAGCGTTTATCATCGAACGCTGATAAACTTTGTTTGTTAACCTGAACAGAATATAACAAGTGTTTGTTGCTTCGAATAAAGTTCATGCTGTGACGCATACGTGAGCTGTTAAATAATACAGAAACATAGTCTCAAAAATAAATCCCCCTTGAGACCACTGATTTTTTAATACCTTTTAGTTTCTTTTTTTCCGCACCGTTACAAACAAAAGCATAAGCTTTAGCTTTAATACCACAAAATTTTTCCATTGGACATAATGCAGTTTCATCCTTTATTTTTCCCAAAACTTTTTTTATTTGTTAGGGAAAACAGAGGATGCTCAGACGGATAGTCGCTAGTGTCAAATACGTTCAAATCATTTTTCATGTTTTCGTAAATGTTGTCAGTGATAATATGATAGCATAAACTGTCTGTATCAGTGAACAGAAGCTTCGCAGATTCTCCATATTTATTCACAATGTAATTGTAATGAAAATCATACATTAAGTGCTTACACAGATCAAGTACAGTGAATCCGACGTATATGGGCTTGCAAAGCTCCACTGTTACTCGCTCCATTGATGCAGCTACGAGAGATTTGGAAAAAATGCTGGAGCGATTGTTTCTGGGATATCTTTTATCATGCTTAGCCTGGTCCGTAATCAACTCCACGTATTGATAACCGCGTACATTCTCCATTGTCTTTCCAAAAACAGCATTATTGAGTAGCTTGTACATGTCCTTTTCGAAATCACTGGTTGCCTTTTTTTCGTTTTTCTGTATTGAATAGAATATAGGGTCTCATCCATGGCTTTTGATGAAATTTCCACATTCCTAATTCAAAGATACTGTCGCTAATTCATATAGTGCACAATATAATTCTTCTTTGGAAATAAATTACCAGTTTCGCGATCTTTCCTGAACACACCTGTTGGTTTTGCTTCATATTTGAAGCATATGGAGATAACATCGTCAGCGATAATAATTTTTTCAGGCGCTAGAGGTTACGAATTGTGATCGTTATGAAGCACCTCTGGATAATCTAAATCCACTTCAAGTACATAGCCAGAATCTTGCTGCATGCTGCAATTGATGGATTCAAAATTATCAAACCACTCGAAGTTTGACACTGGCAGGTGTTGAACCATTGTCCAGGTTGTTATCCAACCAAGTTGTTTGCATCCATATAAATAATCCATGAATTGGGTTTGTCGGGGTAGTTAGAAAGGAGAGGATTACTTTCTGAGGCATATCGATCGATGATAACGGAAATACCTACTGTAATTCCATTTTCAAAAAAGAGATACATGTTCGGATCCTGCAGTAGCTCAAGTTTCACATTAGTCATCTTAAGACATGCATCCCAACCAAATGAAGGAAGCGTATAGTAATGAGCTGGGTCAAATCCGTAATGTTCGAGTGCAAACATTCGAAAACTTTCGAATATGTCAGCTAGCAACAAAACGTCTGTTAAAAGATATAAGTCATGGTATTCTCCAAGGTTAGTTAGCTTAAACTCTTTCCAAACTGTATTAGCATGCTCATAATCAGCATCGCTAATACGTTTATCAGCGACATTGCTATAAAAGCAATTTTTAGCTAGTAATTGTTTCTCATGGAATCGATCCCAATTGTCTATGTATTCATAAGGATAAACACCTTTTCGAAGCAACAAATCTAACTTGCAGCCGGAAAATTTAAGGCCATATTCTTGAACTTTTCGATCCCATCTTTACGAAGGTTAACAGTCAAAGTATCCAAGGAACTGGTCATTAACTGATAGCTATCAACAAATTTAATAGCCCACCCAGGACAATCGGCTTCGCGCTTCTTCCTCAACTTGAAAGACAGATAGTCCTCCATGCCTTTCGGAATACACTCCAACGCTAACTTATAGTTGTTTGCAATTATTCCAATTTGTTGCATTATTAAATGACCATCATATCGTCGCAGGTTATGCCTGATGACAACAATAGTACGATCTAAACGATAGCCAATGTAGCATTCAGAGTGTGCTGCGCTACGATATTTACCGCAAAGATGACAGTGATCTTTTCACCAGGTTTGAGTAACTTAGTCCCACAAAGGAAGCAATTAGATGCATGTTTATGAAGCTGCTCTTCATCGAAAGTCATTGATATGGACTGTTTGTCACAGTAAAGAGATTGATATTGTTCACATTTTTCAATTAGCCTGGACAAAAATCTGTCAATACAGTCTCTACCACGACATACAACTGGATTACCAACTTGGTTGTCGTTTCCGGAACAATCCAAGAAATCCAATATTCAATATCCACAAGGAACGTGTTTTTGATATGCTTGAGTAAATGATTTCGTTGATTTAAGAGGCATTTCCTCGAGCAAGCATTCAAAGTCAGCATAAATAACGAATGGAGCTCTTGGCATTTTATGAAAGTTTTTGAAACGCAGCCATTTGTCTTCAGGCATAATAACCCGAGTAGCTCATGTTTGATGCAAAGCTTTAAATGTTCGTCCAGTTTGTCCTTGGTGTAGCAGGGTACCAAGCAATAGTGGCAAAAATATTTTGTGGTCGCATGACTCCTCTCTTTTGACAACAATCTATCCAAGTTTTTAATCCAACAATAATGCTGTCGAGAACCTGCTTTCAACAAAAGCAGGTTAATATGCTGAGTACCACTAAGCTTGGAAATGTAGAGAGGAGCAATATTACCATCAGTTAAAATGTAAATCTTAATTGTTAAGTTGTTCATACTTTCAAATCTAGGAATGTCTCTAACTGAAACTGGGAATTCAATTCCAGTAAAGTCCAAAGCATCTAAATGACAGATGTAATTACTAATTCTTTGAGGATTATTGTCTGCCGGATGCAATGCTGACAGGACAGCCCATTTGAAACACTGATTGTCTTCGTTTTTAACATTAATGACGGATTTCGTGTTTGCAACTGCTGCTGGAGTTGCAACATACGATGTTCCACGGATGGGACGATATCTAGCACAATGTAAATCTAATTGTAAAATGTCGTCAATGATCCAACCTGATCCATTGTTTAGAAAATTTTCAGTGTTGACTAGCATTTCTGAAAACATAATTCTTAGTTCATCAATAATCACTTCGCCTGGCAGAATAACTCTTGCTTTGCAGTTGAAATAGGCTTCAATGGTATCGCGTTCGTCGGACGCGCGAACGCGACGTATTGAATTTTCATGCATAACCATATTTTAAGTCCGTTGTGTGCACGTAATTGTTGTTCAATGTAAGTAGTCTTTGCTGAGCAGAATAAAGGAATCGTTCAGGGTCCACAATTTCTTCTTCGGCTTCTAATGTAAAGGCAGCGACAGCTCTATCCAGAGCTGAACGCTGATGAGAATGAAAGGTTGGCAATGCACTGTCGCTTCTGCATAGTCGTTTAGTAGGAGGAAAGTTAGAGTTTCCACTTTCGATTTATTCACAGTTACTTACGGACGGAGGACGTTCGTGAATACGTCTATGCTTTTTAGCGTTGTCCTTTCTCGTAAATGTCCGTTGACAAATATCAAAAACATGGATTTTCTGCTGGCTTTGTTGCTCCCGTTGATGCCGTAAAACGTTATTCCAGGTAAAAATCAGCACACCACAATACTCACATAGGAAATGACTATCGCTGACGGCTTCCATCTTCAAACTAAGATCGGTGAAAACAGCAGCTCTTTTTATGAGTTTATATGACTAATGCTTCAAAAATTTAGATCATGTGATTTGAACAGACTGCAACAACTGTATGCATGCCACAACATAAGTCGAACCAGTTGTTGGTGAAACTTAAAATGAATCAAATGAGATAACAGTCGGTATACAAAGACAGGCTTTGAATAAAGAGAATATTGCTTGCGCTTATGGCTAGTTCATTAAACAATGAATCTTTGAACTGGAATTTGTACTGGCGGAATCCAATAATTTAATCCCATCTCGTTTTTGTTTAACATTTTCTCCTTCGTTGTTATAAAATTGTTACTCTCTACAGGCTTCTGCTCAGTAGTGAAAAAGTGGCAGTGTAAATGCGTAGCCTGAAAACAGTCATCCCGCCACGCTCACTAGTGGGGGATGGTCAAAAGCGGGAGGGACGTGTGGTGGTCTACAATCTCCAAAACTGCAGTAACATGAGTTGCTTTCTACATATGGTTTTATATTTCTAAATATAAAATTTTGGCATTTTTGGCCAAAAATCCTAAAAAACGGGGTCCCTCTGTCCCTCCCCCACTAAAGTAAACCCAGTGGATTGGGTTCTCCATCATATCTGAACGCGAAGAGCAGTTTGCATGGTACGGGGCCATGACCAAAAACGGTGGCTCATTTCTCATGCGTGCGAGGTGGTAAGAAATTCTTCTGTCTGAAAAAATCTATGTCAACTTAGACCTTCTAAAATTGCCAAAATCGCTATTTTTGGATAATGGTAACCCAAAATTGAACAAACGTTGTGTAGAAGCTTCTCAAAGCCTTCGACGCAAAAAGTCAGTACTCGAGCTGACATTTGGCGTGGGTATATTTTAGACAGCGCAGGGATCTGTGACTGCATCTGAATTCCAAAGATCAGCTTATATGGCTTTGACCGTGCACAAAGAATATGAAAATATGAAAACGAACAAGACCGCTCTGAGTTCAGAAATTTTCAATTTCTAAAAATTTGAGTTTTTTTAGATTTTGGGTTACCATTATCCAAAAATAGCGTCAAGGATCAAGTTGACATAAATTTTTCAGGCGATAGAATTTCTTACCACCTTGCATAAATGGGTTTCAAACAGGAGGTGCTCTTCCAACATATTCTGGAATTCCTTATCAAAGAGGCGAAGGGATTGGTAGCTTTTTCAGAGGTCTGTTTCGTGCAATCTGGCCAACAGTAAGAAAAGTTGGTGTTCAAGTTGGTAAGGAAGCTCTTAGAACTGGAAGCGAAGTGGCTACAGATTATCTTACTACAGGAGAAGATAAGAACTTCTTCAAAGAAACGTGGTAAACAGGCAGTTGGAAGAACTTTAGGCAAGTTTGGTGAAGAACTGCAGGAAGGCGAAGGCATCGGACAAAGTCTAGCAAGAAGAGACATAAGAAGGTTAAAGAAACGACGAAAGATTACCAATTCTGACGTGTTTAACCATGGCTAAGCAAGTTGATGCTAACTTGTTTCCTGGTTTCAAGAGCGAGCTGGACCTGTTCTCTCTTCCACCAACACAAGTTGCAGTGGAAAAGGGTTATTGGGCTGAATATTATCCGCAAAATCCTATCACAGATAGTGGACCGTATCGAAATCATATTCCCAAGGATTTCTTCATGCTGGATTTAAACAAAAATTACTTATATGTGAAGATTAAGATCGTTGAAGAAGAAAAAAGCGAGCTATCACATCCTAAGAAAGCAGACGGAACTGTGGATGATGACAAATTTGAAGTAGCCTCTATCAATTTCTTTGGTTCTACGTTTTTCGAAAGAGTGATTGTTAAGCTAAGTGATAAGGAGATTGAAAATAGTGGACCGTTGTATGTCTATAAGTCATATCTTGAAGCGCTACTGAACTATGGTTGGGAAGCGAAAGCTAGCCATCAGCAATTGGCAATGTTTTATCAAGATGTTTTGATGTTTTTGTCCTTTGACAAGTTGGCGAGTAAATCAATGGTATGGAAAGGAAAACCTTTTCTTTCATATAAAGGTGTTGAACTGTTGGCTCCTCTTTACTGCGACTTATTTAAACAAGATCGGTACATGCTGAGTGATACTGAAATGGCGATTGAATTGCATCAAAATGCTGACAAATTCGCACTGATGAGCAACGGCACCAAATACAAAGTGAAAGTTGAAGACCTAAAGTGGTACGTCTGGAAAGTGAAACCACAAGAATCCTTGAGCTTAGCAATTGAAAATGTTCTGCACAGCAATGTTACCGCGAAATATCCAGTTAAATGGTTACTCGCCACCTTGCACCTCAATCTCAAACTGTTTTCGAAAATGCCATCTTTTCCGGACAACTGCCAAGACGTGTTATGATGGTAATGGTGGATTCAGAGGCATTTAATGGAGCATACAAAAAGAATCCGTTCAAGTTTGAAACATGCAAAGTGGCGGAATTGTCACTAAAATGTGGTGACAATTGCATACCAAGACATCCAATGAAGATGTCATGGGATGATTTTAACTATTCCATTCCATACATGTTTCTGTATGAAGGATGTAACATGGCAAACAGCGACAAAGGACTAGATATTTCCTACAAAGAGTACGGCAATGGATTCACAGTTTTTATATTTGATTTAACTGCTGACAATGTAGATGGAAGTGCTATGGAATTGATTAGAGAAGGAGATTTATCTCTCTATATGCAATTAAAAGAACCGCTTAGTCAGCATTCGCAGGGCGTGGACATTATAATTTACGGTGAATTTGATAACCTGATTTCAATCAATCACAAGCGAACCCCGTTTTTTGATTATTCTGTGTGACTATTCATATAAACAATTAATAATGACTCATTTAATAACAAACTGAATACGATTTTCTTGTTTGGATTAATATGTCTTGCCCTGGCTGCAAATGACATAACTTATGTTGTCGATGAGTTTAAGCTGGTTGTATCCGATGATGGTGGTACTTTCACGGGCATGAAAGTGGAGCTTGTAAATAGAAGCATTGTTATAAAGGATGCCCATCACATTTATAAAAGACTGGCTGACTGCAGCTTACACCTTTGTGAGATAACCAATCATACTATGGAGAAACCTGGGTGTGCATATGTGGAATGGGATCAGTGCTGGGAATACTGCTTCGATGAAAATAGAAAGCTGACGTATTTGCAAAATGCAATGAATGACTTTAAGATTATCAAGAATATTCATATGAATCTATTGCGAGGAGCGCTAGATGGATATTATGAATAGCTTGGAGATGGAGGAAACTGTCACGAAAACTTCCTGTGTAAGTAAAACATTTTTATGTGTTTACTCAAGTGATACACTACCAGATTTTAAAACACGACCTGCTTGCTTTGTTCTAAACACGGACCCTTCTGAGGAGCTAGGACAACATTGGATTGCAATGTGTTTTGAGAAGTATACGGAATACTTCGACAGCTATGGATTGGATCCAATTGAAGAATGTCTCCCATATAAACCTAATGTTATAAATTGTTTTTGCCTACAAGACTTCGATTCAAATGTGTGTGGTGAATATTGTATTCTCTTTTTAATTAAAAGGTCCTGTGGTTGGAGTTTTGAAGAAATCATAAACTAGTAAAGAAAGAGACCGGACAATAACGATTCCATTGTTCGTCATTTTGTTGATGAGCTACGCGTGTCTAGACCATCATCTGTAGCTCAATGTTGTAGATCACGATGCAGATAGTTAACTTTGTGCTTCACGGAAGGTTTGGCTCTCAAATTAATCTGAATATACTACCAAACGCCATTTATGATCATCGTCGATTCAGCGGTGCTGTCACTGCTCATCCACCATGCGCATTCCTGGTGTCCTCGTCACAAAGTTTTGTCTGTCTTGGAGCTAAAAGTATAGAAGAAGGTACTAACTGTTCGCAACAGATGGCTTCACGGTTACATTTGGAGATACAAAACATTTCGACAAAAATACAGTACTGTCCCATAATATGGATGGTAAGGTCAACTTGTGCGCAATCTACGAATACCTGAGAGAGAATCATGCTACCGTCAGCTTGGAATCACAGCTTTTCAGCGGAATGACATGGAAGCAACAATGTGGAACTGTCAGGGTTTTCCATACAGGAAAATTTTTCGTCTCAGAGTCTCAGAAAAACACAAACTGTTTGATATTGGTCAAGACGTAACAAATGTTTGTAGTATGTTTATGTAATAATAAATAAACGATAAATGTTTACTGTGTTGGTTTATAATATAGAATAGGTACGACATGACAGCGATAGCAGAGGACCTTCCCGCGGTGCAGTCGTTAAGGCTTGACTGAACTAACCTTACTCTGATGAAGGATTATCTAGGAGCTCCTGATTTCTAGGATTCACTTTTGAACTAGGAGCAAGTAGGATTCCCTAAGTTTTCAACTAAAACATAATCCTATTTTGTGCCAGAATCATCATTTTATATCTGCTAGCGGGTACCTTTTTGGCGACCCGCCCCGCCTCGCTACCCGCAAAATGGTACCCGCCCCGCCCCGTCCCGCGGCCCGCGGTCGCAGACAACTGATACCCGCTAGATACCCGAAAAAATTTTCGAATGCTATATGACTACTATGCCATTAAATTAATAAAAAAAAGCCAATAGTGTAAAATAAACCTTTATTTAAACCTTCTAACCGACATACTTTACCTAACAGTGTTGAGTTGAGTTCCCGAAATAAGGAAATTCACGCAAATTGCTGAAGTTTTCAAAAAACTACCAATTTTTTTCAAAAAGCTTAAAAATTTAAACTACTCTACATTTAATTAGGGATGGTTTGGGGACTGATGCCAACCTCTATGGTTAAGCACCGGTGCCTGGCGGGAATAAAATTATGTAATTTTCGACAATGTTTAGCCAAAATCATAGAATTTCTAAAGTCAAAATTAAGTTAAACTAGTACAGATCGTTCGTTATAATTCTCATCAGTTTGAATGGAAACAGTAATAGTATAGTAGTAATAGTACTTGAAATAATACCAAAATTAGAATTTTTAGGGAAATTCTCCTATTTAGACTTCCAATTTTCAGGCCTCGGCCTCGGACAAGGCCTCGGTGCATCTCTATGAGAAATTAATGTTGGGCTCATGTAATTTCGAAAGAAGACCCATATTACAAAGTTAAGGACTATTTAATTGAATCAAACGCATCTTCCAGAAATTAAAAAATGCTCACAGTTTTGAATTTGCTGAAAATTATGTATATATTGTTCGGCTATCGAAAGCGCGTATAGCCGGGTAGAGGGCACAGACTCCTGGATATATACGTTTAGAGGATTTTAACGGTTGAGCTTTGCGGATGTTTGCGGATTTCGGACTGATTCCAAAAACTGACCACGAGCTGTTACGTTCTGAATAACAAAAACAAAGCGAAATTTAAATTCCCCAACTAAAAATACTCTTACTACCTATACGGGTTATGATAATAGTTTAGTCATTAGGATTTTTCTACAATACCTACCTTTATAATATTAGTTTGACTGATTTTCTAAGCAAACATTCCCAGTTTCGAATTGAAGAATTTCTTGAGCAAACATGTCCAGTTTCGAACAGTTGCTTTGAAAATGTTGGAGAGGCACCTTATGTACCATCCACCAAAAGGAACACAATAACAAGCTGAGCTATTTAGTACGTCTGCTTACTGAAAGCAAGAAATACAAGTAGAACGCTCTACAAAAAAAGAAAAAGACTTTTGATTACTTTTCTGGATATAACCTAATAGAACAAGTTTAGTCAAACGCCCATTTTTACTGAGATTAGTAATCGTGGAGAAGGGCACTCAGCGAAAATCAGCGATTCTTTTAAATCACCAACACGAAACCTATTTATTCGAAGATTTTTCAATAAAATTACTTGAATTTTAGTGACTATATCAACAAGGGATACCCGCAACTACCCGCGCGGGGAGCCTGTAACGATGCCATTCACGTGGATTCAACAAGGAAGTCTTAAGTGCTACATAACATTTCTCATGTAATATGCAAATGAGTTTATGCAAATTAGTTGTGTATATAAGCTGTTGCATTGTTGTGATTGTCGTCAGTGTTTCAAGTAAAGTCCTTCTATTAACTGTACCGACTCGGTTTACTGGAGGTTCCACCGAGTATTTCTAAGCTAGGACTGTTTGGGCAATAGCAGGAAGGCTGTTGTCCAATCAGTTCTGGCACCCGCAATGGGTAAAAATTAATCTTGTTTGGCTGCTTTAGCTTAGCTATTGCAAGCCAAAACCCGATTCGGGTACAAACTGATATAATGGCGCTGTAGAAGAAGACAAATTCAGAAGCAAATGAAGACGAAGATAATGGCAGCGCCGGACCTGGGACCTGTGAGACAGATCTTCGATGATTTCTCCTCATATGACCGGAGTCACTTGGCTGCATTATGTAGCTCTGCTGTTGTTTGCCAAAACCCGATTCGGGTACAAACTGAAGTTCTCACTGAAGAAACTGGCTGAAAACGAAGAAAGGAAGGAAGCGAAAATGAAGATTTCAGTACTGGACCTTGGGATCTGTGAAAGACAGATCCTCGATGATTCGTTTATAACAATGCAAAATGGCCCACGTGGCAGCATTACCTTTGCTTTTGCATGCCAAAACCCGTGTCGAGTAGAAAATAAAAACGGCGATGCTTGGATACAAAGAAAAATGAAGCACATCTCGTGCTGGACTGCTTGAGGTCGGTGGCAGACAGTTTCTCAATCAGCCTCAGCCACCCGACAGGGTAGAAACTGTTTAAGTTGACTGCAGTAGCTAAGCTATTGCCAGCTCAAGACCCGATTCGGGTAGATAAACATGTGATATTTACTTTGGAAACTGGAGACTATTCTCAGTTTACCAATCACCAGGTTCGGGTAAAACATTAGTTGAATCTATGATAGTCGAAGCCTGTGAAGAAGCTTCCTCATGTTATTGCTGCAGGCCACTGGAAATTGATCTGACTCCAACAGCTGAGTGATGGCGACCGACATAATGTTTCCGGAATTGCCGTTAACCTATCTTACAGTTTAAATGAGCTACCCGCTTAGGGTAAACATGGCTAAGCAGCTTATAAATAATGTTTGCTGCCTCTGAGCCCAAAGAACGGTTACTAAATGTAGTAAACCGAAAATTTTGAATAAGCTCATGTTACTGTGGAATAGAGTTAATCAGTTGTGCACTGGAGAAGTCGGAGCCTGAAGCCAGACTCCTTACGCTGTGCTATAAATTTGTCGCCTCGCCATTAATGGAGTACCGCAGTCAATCATAATCAACGAAGAAATAGGCCGGTCCAAAGTGCAAATTCCTGGAGAAGAATTACCTCCTAAACTGCATATTGCCTTGCGGCACTACTGAGTTATCATTTTACCTTGAGACTGGGGACCAGTCTCCCTTAGGGGGAGAGGTGTAACGATGCCATTCACGTGGATTCAACAAGGAAGTCTTAAGTGCTACATAACACTTCTAATGTAATATGCAAATGAGTTTATGCAAATTAGTTGTGTATATAAGCTGTTGCATTGTTGTGATTGTTGTCAGTGTTTCTAGTAAAGTCCTTCTAGTTCACTGTACCGACTCGGTTTACTTGGGTAGCAAAATTTCTATTACCCGCGGGTACCCGTGGGTACCCGCTACCCACTTCCAACTCTGGGCACACTCTATGTTATCAAAGCAAAAACTATGCTCTGCTCGCCAACGGCTGACACCCCTCTCGCAAATTAAACCCATCACTTCAAAGAATTTCGTGCGCTATGTTTATGTTCTAAAACTCAAGGCAGGCGCAAAATTCGCTAACACACTGCTTGTGTTTTCGAGCTAAGGGGGGGGTCCATTTTTGGCCGATTTTTCGACCATCTCCGATTTTGCTCATTTTCACACATTTTTGAGTGGGATATTTTAATGAATTTTTAAATTTAACTCGTATCTCTTACAGCTGTTGAATAATTTCCCGTTAAAGTTGGGATCTGCATGTGTTAAACATAGGAAACTGAAAAAGTGGTGATTTTATTCTTGCCCCAAAAAAATCTCTCGACGAACAGTAATCTTGTATAATTTTGTATTTATAATGTAGCTATGATCATAAACTGCGGTATGCTGGAAGTAGAGTTTTGATTTAGACCGCTAACATTTTTAAAAAATTATCGCAAACAGTGAAAACTTGTCTAATTTCAACGTTTCTTGCAGCTGAAAAGTGGTGTCTTCGGCATGCAAATTGCTCTAATTCAAAGGCTTAAACAAAAATTCTAACTCCAGGGTACCGTAGTACTTGAATTGGCGGTTCCATTGATACCAATGATTCCATTGTATCTCTCTTTAGTTTCGAGATTTTTTGGTGCAAAAATGGGCATTTTTAGTAAAATTTTTAAAATTTCGGTTTTGTTTGAAAATTTGCTAAACGACAACAGTATGGTCTTAAACTGCCTATTTTGTATTCCAACTTGTGTATTCATGTCTTTGAATCCATTTGCAGCATGAATTATGCTGACAGTAGTGATGTTTCAGTCACTGAAACTGAAACTGAAACTAGGTTTCAGTCTGTACATGTTTCAGTTTCAGTAGCTGAAACTGAAACTGAAACTGAAACGATCACGAAATCACGACTGAAACTGAAACTAAAACTGAAACTATTTTTGGCCGCCGACTGAAACTGAAACTGAAACTGAATCTATGCTCTGTTTAGAACTGAAACTGAAACTGAAACTGAAACTATGAAAATCTGAAACTGTTTCAGTCCCTGCCTAAACATACGAATTCTGACTACGCTGGTGCTGAAAATGGTTTCAGTTCATGCCCAGAAAACTGAAACCCTATTTCAGTTTCTGCATACAGCTAATGCCCTGTTAAAGGTTATTGCTGACGTTCCCACAAGTTTTGTTGCGGAGGTTTGCTCGTGCGCCCGCGCACGCCTTTCACATTCTTAACACAATCTGCTGTGAACAAGTGCATCAAAAATTGATGTGTGTCTGGCTTTCTTGTAAAGATTGGCAGTTGTTGATTTAACTCTTTTTTGGATTTGGATTTGCTACACTTCTGATTCAATAAAATTTACTCGTTTAACAGCTTGACTTTCCCTTTTTATTCCGCTGGAGGAAACGGAAAGCTAGGGAAGAAAAGAACTGATCTCTAAGTTCAGCAAAACGGATAAACGGAAATTCGGAGAAACAGACAAACGGACACTCAGAAAATGAGTGTGAACCGTGAACCGTGAACCGTATCCAAGTTTGCTTGTTGGCTTGGATCTGAAAGTGATGAAGGGACCTATTCAATTACAGTAATGAACAGAAAAACTAGCTAACAAAATATACAATAAAATTTCAGAGGTTTTAATAATTGCTGAACTATTTTAAAGATAAATGTTCAGATTTGAAATCCTGCTGAATTTTGTTTGAGTTTGTTGTTATGTTAGCAGTCGATTTAGTATTATCATTATGATCAGAATAAACAGTGTAGAATGTCCGAATATGAATGTATATAAACTAATTTTGACAAATAACCGAAACTAAAATTTTGACTTGAAACTGTAAACTGAAACTGTAACTAAACTGCGTTTGGACTTTGGACTACGACAGAAACTGAAACTGTTACAATTTTAGGTCAACGACTGAAACTGAAACTGAAACAATTTTAGGTCAACGACTGAAACTGAAACTGAAACTGAAATTATTTTGGAGCGCCGACTGAAACTGAAACTGAAACTAAAACAATTTTGAGTCAACGACTGAAACTGAAACTGAAAATATTTTTGGGCAACGACTGAAACTGAAACTGAAACTGAAAAAATTTTTAGATGCCGACTGAAACTGAAACTGAAACTGAAACTAAAATGGCTAAACTTAATAAACTAAACTAAAAAAATATATAATATATATATTTACAACTTCACGACTTTACAACAGATATAATGTGGGTCGAAGCGCTCTAATGGGCTGTGCTATTCTTTGTATTATAGTTTTGCTTATTAAACACAGCATTTAGCAAAGCAAGCTTTGAAGGATGGCCTCTAATAAAATTTCGTTTGGGTTTAATCTAATTTCTACAGCATTTCGAGTTTCGCACCAAAAACGGAATTGATAAATTATTTTAGGCACCATATTAAAGCAAAACAAGCTGTCAGTATGAATGCACACTTTGAACCACATTAGTTATATAGTCACTTCACTCCTATTATCCTTCCATTTAGCCCCTGCATTTTTTCTGCATACTACTTTCTAGCGGAAAACATTTGAAATGTTCAGCAGCTATATGTACCTTGTATTGAGCCTGGCTAGCTGTCTGCAACCTTCAAACCCTTTTGAATTAGGTGAGCTTCTTCCGCCTAATGTATTTGCTGTCAGACTAGAGGAAAATACCGAAACAAAGGACCGACTTCTCACTATTACTTTCATCTACAGCCTGGAAAATTCGAGGATTGAAAACATGGATTTGTTCGATGTCAATATTACAATTTCCTGGAAACCACTAAAGTGTCCAGACATGGATGATGGATTATCCAGTTACATCACTGAATGTGGACCAGCTGAGTGCAGTATCACATATAGGGGCTATGGACGACATTACTACATCAATGGAAATTTTAGTAAACAACCAGGTTGTAGTCAAGTGAGCAAAGCGTTGCAACAAATACTTCAGCTTCCAGAAGGAGAGCGAGAAAGTAAATACCTAGAAATTCAAAATGATTTGAAGAACATGGAAGACTGCGATATTGTGGAGCTGCCTAGAGTTGACTTCGACAATCCGCTGAAGTTCCAAGCATGCGTCCAACATCCCTTTATGGGGACTTCTCCAAAGCCATGGTTTATGTTGCTTCTTCATTCGCACGGGGCCTACAAATTTCAAGATCGAAAGCAATTCCAGATTGATTTCAAACAACAACTGGTGATTCCAGCCTTTCGAGATCCATCTCGAGACGCATCAGCGGATCTGTATGTCCAGAGCGCTAGCGGAATATACGAAATAGGAAATTTTGTGGAAGTTAGCTATGACAGTCATCATTGTTATGACACTCACCTGCTCAGAAACAAACTACCTGTTGCCGTTTACCTGAATTTAACTGTTAATCCTGATAAGGAGGATCAGCAATCGATGATATTGAAACTGGATGGAGAACAAACAAAACAGCTGGTAATGGCCGAAAAACGCGATGTTAAAATAACCATTGCAATGCATGGGATCGAAGGAGTGGAACATTTTTCTGAGTTTACTAGCAAGTCTGTTCCAGAATATGTTTATTCCTCGGTGAGTTAATGTTCATACTAATAGTGTACGTTCATCCTTTGCGTTGAACTTTGTCATTGACACTAGATGCATACATGTCCAACGTAGCGCTGTTTAGAGACTGCAAAACATTACGTAGCACTTGATTGCAACTAAGTATTAAACATTGGGCAAAAAAGTATTAAACATTGGGCAAACAAAAGCAAATTTATATAGTTTTTTGATTTGACATGAAGCTGCCTTCGTTTAGACTGCGCTTTACTACAACAATTGAGTGTTAGGAAAAATCGTCACTAATAGTTCGAGAAAGCAATGTTGCATTTCAAAAGACTATAGCAAGGCTTAGAAACCTATTGCAGTACCAACAAAAATCAAACCTTGCAAATGCACTCAACTTCCAAAATTTGCGAACACCCCGATGTTACGAATATATCTTACGGCGTTTCCCCAATATCCCATTGCATGGTTTTTGTTTGGAAGCTCTTGAAGTTCTGAGCAACTATTGTATTATGTTATGAAGTGAGCAAGATCAAAACTCTGATCTGTTCCAAACTCTAAACACTCTAAGCTCCTCTTCTTTACACGGAAGGTCAGCACGTCTGTTCGCAATGAAGCAGACTTAAGCACCAGATCTCTGAAAGGTGGTGTTCCAGAATCAGAGATTCTCTGTGGCCAACCTTGGTAGGGGTCTTTGTCGGTGAGTTCGTTTGAGGCTCCTGAGTTGATTCTCCAGTCGGACAGCAAGAGGGGTCAGCACTTGCTTCCTTGATGATCTCTCCAATTGTATAGCAAGCGGGGTCAGCACTTGCTTTCTTGATGAGCACTGGGTTTGGCTGAGCTCTTCCTCACTGGATCTTCGGTTCTTTCTTGGGGCTAGTAGTTGCACGGTAAACGCACCGTATGTGAAGGCTAACGCGCCTTTGTTTGCTTGTCTGATCTCCGCAACTGTCTGTCTGATAGGTCCAACTTCAACTTCAGGGATCGTTTCCGGATCCAATAAATAATCGACTACTGCTTCTGATAATCCAAAGACTTCCACTGACTGATCCAAGTCTGACTAGCTCACTGGCTCTGATTCCGAACTAGAGACGATCCGCGCACCTGAATCAAATGGGTTAAAACCCATTAGTACAAGGTCACGGTGCGGGAATCGAACCCGGCAACCATTACTCGTTCTTTCGCTTTGCTGGCCCAAAATGTGCATTTTGGGCCCTATTTGAACTTGTGAATTGACGAAATGACACGAAACCATTGGTTATGGCCTTTTTGATAAAACTAACTGTTCATAGTAATTTCTTGTTGCAAAACAGGCCTTCCTTGGCCATTTTAGATTACAACTTGGTGATTTTGATTAAACTTGAAGTAGTTCTTCGCGTAGACAAAACGATTTGTAATGTTCTCACGCCTGGACCCAAAATAGGTCTTGCTGACTTGGAATTAGACGAAACAATTCTTAAAAACGTGTAAACCTCGCTATTCGTACATTACTTGAAAACCTTGCTAGTTTCTGTCTTTTTTTCTTGCACAGACCGGGCCGCCTGGCCCGCCTTAGATTAATACAGACGGATTCTGACAGAAACTCACAGGTTCGCTTGAACAAATTAGATGACCGAACAAAACTTGCATTTCTGGCCTAGATCTGGCCCAATTTCGTTGACTTGCCACGGGAAACAGGCTTGTTTCCCGTGGCCCGCTGCTCTTGAACTTACACAAAACTTGATGTTCTTACATAAATTTCTAATGTTGGAAGATGGTCAGATATTTATTGTTTACTACAATTAACCTAGCTACTGCCTACTTACCTATGTATACTAAACTACTAAAACCTACGTAATGCTAACTTAAGAATTAATACTGCTGTTCATTTGATTATTTGTTCTATGGCTAATCAATTTTCCTACCTATATTGATAAAATAAATTAATAGGCTGCTTTGTGGGTGAGTTTTTGCACTTAATTAGTATTAACTGTTTTCTTACCAAAATGCAATAACTCACTCACTCACTGCCTCAGCAGCCATTTTACGCAGTCCCTACTTACCGACCTACCGACCTACCGAACTGCGTCTACTTCTAAATCTACCTGCCCCTTATCCTAGTGCCCTAACAGGGGACGTGCCGAACCGCTATTCGATCCGGTGCTGGCAACCCCAGCAGCCAGCCGAGTGACAGTCGCGCGTACTACCACCCTTTCACACGAGCACATAATTGCATTCGTGCAAAACTGGCATATAAATTAACAAAATTTCGATGAACACGGATTTAGGTAAAAGTTATATATTCTTGTAGAGCTTGAAAAACTGAGCATTTTTTGTGCTTACAGCACCAAAAAATGTTAAGTAATTAGTGAGAAAAACATCATTAAAGTTTGTTTTCACATATGCATAATTAACACATATACTGTACTAATTGAACTGCACACGTGCTAATTTGCTACATTGCTTTCTTATATAGGCTAGCTTGAACTCGTTCTAATTGTAACCCGTTAGCTCAATGGAAGAGCACTGGACCTATTAATCCAGAGAACCTGAGTTCGAATCTCAGTACGGGTCTACTTCTTTTCTCTTATTTTAGTCTGTCTTCTGGCCTTTGACATGGGAAGTTGAGTGATTACGGTAACGACCGTGAGCCCATGATAAGTTTTAGGCCAAGACTATTAATATCCCTATTTTGACTAGACTTAACTATTTCCCTAATTATTAATAACGTCAGATAATTAATACGACAAGACTACAACTATTTTCTTACTTAGAACTAATTTAAACTGCCAGTCCGCTAATCGGACATTTATTATAAGGCTTTATCTAGAGCTAACTAACTACCAATCCGCTAATCGGACATTTGTTGTGAGACTTTTACTAGTGACAGATTTCTACCTATTTTATTCAATATCTACCTGTCTAAACCGGTTAGTGCTGGATTTCATAGTTGCGGCTCATCCGCCCACTAATCGCAGGGCGACCTACACGGATGACCGGAAATCCGACAGACCTGCAGACATAATAGGGGGTCCCCGTGACCCTAGGCTGCAGAGTCTGCCCTAACCGTCAACAGAACAATAAGTAGACAAAACTTTACATTGCATTCACTCAGAAACGGGCAATTTTACGTCAAACACGCGTCTAAGCTTTAGCCGAAACAGATCCCTGATTATTTATAATTAAGGGCCAAATCGCTACTCAATTTGGCCCAGTTCCTGCCTAATATCAGAGTAATAACACATTCATTCTGGCATTTCCAAGACCCTTATCAAACAAAGGGAGTTTACATGGTCTGCCCCCAATCACACTCAGTTACGCAATTTTGGTTCAGAACTCACACTTAAAAGGGGCTAAGCTTGGAACCTCATAATCCATAAGGAATTTACCCAAGAAGCCAAGTACGTAAATTTGGGGTTCACATTCACACGATTGCAAGCACAATCACACCAACAGTTACATAATCAGCAGAACAACATAATACAAATCCTAACACTTTCCTACCTAAATCTACCTATTCTACCTATTCTTTGTATGCACATTTTGTTGTATTTTTTGGCATCAACGGGTCTCCGTCTGGAGCCCAGATTTTGTAAGTTTGTACTTTTAACTAAGACTGGAACTTTGGAAATTTTGAAAGTTTGTTGGAAAGCTAAACGAGTAGTAATTGCTCGGCAATTATTACTAAACAACACAATAATTTCCGCTAAGGACAGCTTGATTAAATTAACTTTGGGGAAGCCGGCCATTCCCCTCAAAATACTAAATAATTAGTAATTAAAACTGTTTCTGGGTTTGAGTTCCTACTAATTTTAGGTAGCCGACCTACACAAACAACATTACACAATTACAGACAATAGTTTTAACTTCAGTAGTGCCTAACTGTACGAATATGGCCGGCAATTCCTAATTGCCGGCTGTGGGGAGAATTATTCCCTAGACTTAACTCAGTTCAGAACATGAGGTCGTAACCAAGGGACCTCCTATCTCAACTCAAGGGTGGGTCCCCACTCAAAATCCCTTCATTACTAAATAACCCCAAAAAATGTGAAAAGGTAAAAATGACTGGCCACGAGGGCTCACTGATAAAAATAAAAATATAACATTACTGGCCACGAGGGCTCGCTGATAAGAATGAAAAACTGGCCACGAGGGCTCGCTGAAAAAAATGAAACAAAATACTGGCCACGAGGGCTCGCTGAATAGAATAAAAAAATAACTGGCCACGAGGGCTCGCAGATACAAAAGTAAAAAGACTGGCCGCGAGGGCTCGCTAATTTTCAATGGATAATGAGCCGAAAAAGGGCTGTATTTTGATTAAAATTAAAGGCCCGAAGGCCGAAGACCCATAGTAAAAATAGGCCAAAAAGGGCCTTCTAAAATCCAGAAAAAGTGTGTTCTCTGTGTGTCTGGCCGAGCATAATACGCTCAAATGGCCCTAGATCATGCGTGTCTTTGCTTCGTGTTGGCTCAATTCATCTCCTCTGACCTGTGTGGGCCAGAGGAGGTCCTAACTCGTGATCCTATGGGGGGGGGGGTGAAAAGTGCGTTGGGGATTCTCCGGCCAAAACGCTGGCACACCAGGAGACGCACTGAGAGAAGGGGGGATACACGGCGGCTCTCGGCCGGAGCTGAAGCAAAGACTGACTGGAAATTTTGAATTTCCAGCCAGCCGACCTCACGCCTGTTGGTGGTCACTTTGAGGCGAACGGGATTTCCAGACTCTTCTGGAAATCCCCTTTGTGGGTGCAGACCCGACGTGGGCTGTTTGCACGCCTGGCCCACCGGAATAGAGATTTATGGGGGGTCTAGAATTATGACCCCTTTGTGTGACAAATTTCCAGAGCTGAATCTCCAGAAACTTTCCAGACTTTTTGGTTAACACGTAAAGGTAACCAAAGGGGAAAGTTTCTGATAAAAACATTAATTTTCTTAAAATGAAAAATGAAAAGATGCAGACTAAAGGCCTCTCGGGGCCCAATATGAAGAAGTAAATATTAACTGCTAGTGTTGCTGTAAACTTTTGTAAATTTTATGTTTTGTATTTTTCAGGCGCTCCCTTATTCACTGGCCCCTTTCTCTTCCTTTTTGTCATGACTTTCGGCCAGGAACAAGGGAAGCCGCCTTGTTAATCCCAGCAACAATTGCTCTCCCTCACTAGCGCTGGAAGTTTCTACCGTAAGGAACAGGAGGGCAATTGTTGCGCAATAATCTACGTATGTAACTACCTAAGGCTACTTATTTTCTTTTTATTTAAACAATTTGGGAGAGGGTTACGCCCCCTCCGAACCTATTGTTACCTATGAAGTACACACTAAGTCTTCTACTGCGAGGCAAGTCTTCGCTGGGAGAGGGCCAACAGAAGCCCAAGAATGGATAGGGGATGAATGAAAACATGAATGGGCGTAACAACAAGTGTTTGTTACGCCCACTTAAAGAGTTAAAATAAATAAAAATTTTAAAATAATAAAATAAAAGGTTAAAATTAAAGAATTAAATTTTAAAGTTACAAAACTATTTTAACCTATATCTTTCTCAATATTGGGAGTTAAAAGACCGGGTTTGGCTTTTTAGAACCAGGAAGAAATTGCCCTTCAGATGAGCCTAAGTTATATTTTCACTCAAAATCGTCAAAATTCATTAATTATTGCCTAATTAATACTAATTAGGCCTAACTAGCACATATTAGTGCTCCAAAACCATATTTCATACGCCTAGCTACAAATAATTAAGTTCAAATGACCCATCTTCCAACGTACGACCGTATATGTTATTTTTAACTGCAATTTCTGTAATAGTTCACTTCTTCTTGAGTGATACCTTTGATAAACTTTCCTCTTCACTAGTATAAGTTTACTTTAAATGAAATTTTGAACCATTTTCAAATAATAGGAGGCCCGTTAAGGCCTGAGGAAGAGTAACGACTCCTCCGTTAGTTGATCAAAGGCTATAGTTGGGGCCTATTACTGACCCTGGAGTGGTAACGACCTCTCCGTTAATTGTTAGCCCTGATCGATCCTTATTAGCTCATATTACGCTAGGTTCCTATCCTATTCTGGCACTACCGATGCAGATTATAACGCTATTTTTTAACCTTATTCCTTGCTCCTAGATTCTACTGAGTTCCTATTCTATTCTTGCGCTGTTCATTCGTGTTCTAACACTGTTATAAACCTAGTTTCTTAACCACGCTAGAACCTATGTCCCGTTTAGTAAGTTTTTGAATGATTTGAACCGGCTGGCAACTCTGATACTCACAAGGACAAAAGATAATTACAAGGATTGCTTGGACGTTCACACACTGCATTCAAGGTTCTGAATAACTGATTCCAAAAGCAACAAACAATAACAATTCCAATTCCGTTCGCAATTCATGATTTTATGAGTTTTCATAACTTTTTGACTTTTAATTCATCCGTAACATTAACAAATAGTGCTGTTGTAATAGACTAATTTTGCAATCAGTCAGCCCTTTCAGTCAGTCAGGGCTTTCAGTCAGTCAGGGCTTTCAAATGATATTCATATTGTGAGATATTGGAGAAAAGTTTTAAAAGCCGGGTAATCGGGTTTTCGTTATTTCGGGGAGTTGAGTAATATTTCAAGACTTCATTCTATTACAAGCGTTGACCATTTTATGAATATTAGAAGAGACTTTCAAAGTTTGAAAATTTTGAATACCCGGTGCATTTTCGTATACAATTTGAAAGAGTAAAAGTATGCAGCTTGACCGGCTCTACTCACTTATAATAAAATAAAATTTTGATTGCGATATTTATTTTGGAAAAACTAAAACTTTTAAAATATCCGTAAATGAAAAACGGAATCCCAGATCTTCAAAATCTCTATTTCCTGACAATTCTAAAATTATGTGCGCTGTTGCAATTAAATTCTTGAAATAAATGGTCTGGTACAAACATTTTTGGTCGTAAACGTGCGCAACTCCACAATCCACATTCTCTGCTGTTAGGAGATTCAGTAGGTACTCAGTCATAAGGGATGAGCTGTTATTGTGCTTATGATGTTTTCTGCCTACGTGTCTTTTGTCAGACTCCTAGGTTGTTTTATGTACTAAAACTAGTTAGTCCGTTTAATCAGCCCTGTTTAGTTTAGGCTACTTTATCTGGTTTTAGAAAAACAAGTATTCCTGCTTCGATGCCAGCCAGTTCAAGGACAGAGAAGATGTGGTCGTAGTCACGTAAACTGCTTGAAAATAGTCACACGTCTTCTCTTTTCTTATACAGAGATAATGTTATTTCAGGATTAAAGGATTGACTGGGATTATAGGAGCGGATGTTACAGGTGGCAAAAAGGGGGTGTATATATTCCTTTATAAACCTGTGTAAACCTAAATTGTCTTTGTTACAAGCTCTCCTAAACCGTAGAAGCTCCAGGTTTATTTTAAAATATCTCTTGACTGCTGTTGGTTATTATTATTATTATTATTGTTATTATTATTATTATTATTATTATTATTATTATTATTATTATTATTATTATTATTATTATTACATTCCTCTGTGATTTCATCCATTATTCCAGTAAACTTGACCTGCCATTTTCATCCAAAGCAGGGATAATAGCAACTACAACGGATAACCGCTTAGCTTTAAAATTGTTTGGTACTGCGCAATCAGTTGGACGATGCTATTTAAATATTGACTCAAATCATCCTTAACCATTCAGAAATAATAAGCAAAAATGGCTTTTTTGAAATTAAATGTCAAACGAAGTTATGCGAGGTCACGACTGCGGTAAACAAGAAATTGAGAAACCACTGTAATTCACCACACTACTAGGACAGGCTAATCCCATGCTCATCTTTGTCGCATTCAACATCTTTTTTGAACCACTTTTAAAACGCTGTCATTCAGATTTTCATTTCATTTTTTCATTTCATTTAATTTCATTTCATTCAAATTTTTTAAAATTTCAGTGAAAAACTAAATTGGCAATTTTTGCTTACCCTTTTCCATTTTTCGGTACCCCTTGTCCCCGACGACGTTAGGGCTTGTACCTTGTCAGAGTGGGGGGGGGGCTTGGCCCAGAACCCCCCCCCGCGTTAACCTATGCAACAAATGTTAACAAAAGTACAGCCCTTGTTGCCCTATGGTTTCTGTAACATGTGTCCGCTTGTGACCGCTTCCCGGGCAAGGACCGCTACGATCCTCGTACCATTACGATTTTGGAAATTGTTTTTGGCCTACGATCAAAATACCTGCGTATAAGTTCATTAGCATTCTCCCTCCGCATCTAAATCTTTTCAATCGATGACGTGTCCGGTAACCTCATACATACTGGAAATGTGATTTAACGACGACTCCTCCTCCTCCTGAGGATTCTAAAAATATGTACTTTATATGGAGTAAGTTCAAACGATGACTCTGGAAGAGGCGCTTACAGTTCGGCTCCAAGACTTTGGTTTGACTTTAGTTACAAGAAGACATTCGCTTTTGTCGAATTCGAAAATAAGATTCATTTCGCACAGTCGTGCTAAGCGAAGAAAAATGTCCCGGGTAGACAGACATCAAACCATTGAATCTGAATAGATAGTGTAGAGCACCCAATCTACCACTGAGAATAGTTTTAGCCTTCCGGTTTTCACGTGAATAGTGAATATTCAACAGATAAAACTGTTTATGTTTTGATCTTTTCAAGAATATTGCCTCCTTCAGTTTCGCACCTAAATTCCACCCATTTTATTAATTGTGTTAAGCGTTTGAAATAGTATTACACGTTAAGCATAAGTCGTTTTAAGCTTCAACCCATTAATGCCTGAATTTTCTCTGGACTAACGGCTGAAAATGACCGATTTCACATTTTAGACTGCCGTTTTTTTTACGGCGAGCACGTAGAGAGATGGGACTACCACCAATCGATAGAGAATTGATTGCTCTACATTTCGTATGTAAGCATTGAAGGGTCCCCGATGCAGCCAGAAAAAGTTAGAAGCCGTCAAAGTCGGAAAAAGTAAGAATTTTTGAGAAAGTTCCGTTGCAGAAAATCGGTTTCTAGGAGCAAGAGTTGATTATGAGGCAGAATAAACTATACGTTATTTTAATCTCCCCTATCACCTGATGAAACGGCTTTTCCGCCGACGCACTACCGCTGACTCCGGAGTCGTTTGAATGCAGTGCATCTATCAAAAGATTTTGAGTACACAAACCTAGCAAGATTCCGCAGACACTGGTGGGCTAGGTTTAGGCTTATAAATTTTCCACGGAATGGCATTGTATCGGTCGGAATCTTGCTGTCCAAGTTTTGCTGTTTTATAATTCCATGGAAAATCTCCGATGAAGCTGGAAACTGGCCAACCGTGCCCTGAACAATGAAGTTTCACACATTTAGTACACATAAAACATACTCGCCTTTAAATCGATTTACCGGAATCTAGTCAGTCAGTTTTAAGCGATAAAACATTCCACGGAAATTCTCCCATTTTGCTGGAAACCGGTTGTCTGGGTTTTAGCTCCAAAATTTTCCACGGAATGTTACCAATAAATTTTTGCTACGTCTAATCTGCGGAATCTTGCTAGGTTTGTGTACTCAAAATCTTTTGATAGATGCACAGGGCTCGAACAGGGCTTGAAATCATCAAAATTTTCATTGCCTTCAGAATGCTGTAGAAACTCGATTTTTCAAGCAGGTGTGGAAATATTTTCTGAAATAGGATGGACTCTTTGAAGAAAAAAGGAGCAAATTTCCAGACTGCCAACCGACAACTGGACCCTGTCCCAAAAATAAGATGACGAAAATCGCCACTTGGACCATATGGCCATTGCCCGCATTAAAGGGTTATTGAGTTTGGCGACTTTCAAAAATTATAGTCAAAACCGGTTAGGAATCGTGAATTTAGGCCAAAAACGCAATGAAAATGCAGCAGACGGCTGTTGTAAGTCGAAAATTTGAAATTCCAACACTATTGTTTAAGCGTTATCGTTAACTAGCGTTTAGCAAAACAGGATACCCTTACGCAGTTTTCGACTGTCAGCAACCTAAATGGTTGCGAATTTGTCAACTCCCGTGTAGAATCGGAACCACACAATGGTGCATTAAGTGAACAGGTACTAGTTTGCGCTGTACATCACAAGTTGGGGCAAATGTTACGCAATTACTGACAGATAGTAGTTGGACAGCTCCTGACACGCGGACAGACGGTACCAAACGTACGTATTTCAGACCATTTGGCTACCCAACAAATATATAATTGTTGGGGGAGCTGCCACGCAATAGATAACGTGCCCGGCCTCAGGAAGTCCAGGCCGGAGGGAGCCTCGCCAAACCCGTATGTTAATACAAATTTACATAGTATACCTAACAGTCTACCTAAATAAGAAAACAGAGACCACACAAGTTAATTAGAATATTTATTATAGTGAATATAAAGAATACGCACAGGCACAAAAGGGCGCAAGCCAAACAGACAACAGTCATACATATGCAACAACAGACATACAAACTAACCGTAAAGGAAAATAAAGGAATTTACCTAAAGTGGCATGGTAAGCTTACCAAAGAATAAATTGGAGTGAACCAGACGGGCAGGAGTATCTTTTCCGTTCCACTGATACACGGTAAAATGAGATTACAAAAATTAATAAATTATGTTATTAAGTTCGACTACCGGTAGGGACCTATCCTAGGGGAAAAATAACCAAAAACCCTTCCCATGATTATTTACTTACTCTAGTAGAGAATTTTGAAATAATTTTGAAAAGTACAAGTAAAGAAATTGACTGTATATGAGATACAGTTCAGATTTGCATAAAACAGTATACATTAATTTGAGATATAAAGACCAGACACAATGTTTTGCTCAAAATACATGATTCGAATATATGGAACAATTAAAAAAAAAATATATATATATATATATATATATATATACTAGTGGACAATAATACAACGGTATGCGTAGAACGTGGCTGTTATGACCAAATCTGCAGACGTAAGCTCACATAAGCTATGAATTACAAATATAATACCCATATTAGAATAAAATGATTTGAACACAAACATGAGTACAAACTACGGTTGTTTTGATTTTTGATTCGAATCGAATCAAAAGTGTTTTGATGCGACTTTTGATTTTTGATAAATCGAACTGAATCAAATCGCTTAAGATTTCACAGCAAAAAATCGAACTGAATCAAATCTAATTGCATTTTCAGAAGCCAAAATCGAACTGAATCAAATCAAAACTTCTGTCTATGAATCAGTAATTTTGATTTTGATGCAATTTTAATTCACATTTTGATTCAGCAGAATATATATGCGAAAAGCTTTCACTTAGTCTCATATGCACTATGAAAAATACTTTTTCCTACATGCATCTTTTCGAGTATACTGTTGAACCTGTTATATTATGTTCATTTAAAGTTTGTTTGTACTCTTCACTAGGGCAGTGCTCACGGCAGAGATACCAGCAAAATCTTGACAAGGGATTTTTTAGTTTGGAAGACTGTTTTGGCAGGCATTTACTAGAGTAGGTGTATTGCTTTATGTAGCCTTTTGCGTTTCGAGAGACTGTTAGAGCATTATTTTACATTAGCTCCAACTTTAATACCTTTGATATTAGCATGTAAGGATTGCAATAAAGCAAAGAAGTCTGAATTATATTAAGAATCCGGACGGCAGCAGTGGGCATTTAATATTATGAAAAATGAAAATTTTATTTTCTCAAAACAAGTCCTGAAATGAATTAGGTTGGTTTAAATTATGTAAAATTTTCAAAAAAGCAAATTTGAAAAATCAAAACTCGCATCAAAGTTCAGTTTTGGTAGACACTGCATCAAAAAAATCAAAACTCTTTCAAACTGAAAAAATCGAACTGAATCAAATCAATTCATTTTTCGGGTGCAGAAAATCTACTGAATCAAATCTGGTGATTTTTCAGTGGCGAAACTCGAACTGAATCAAATCAAAACTTTTGAGGCCGCATCAATGCAACCGTACCGCTGAGTCGACTATATCTGGATAAATAGATCAGTCTGGAGCCAATTCAGTTTATCTACGGTGAAGAAGAGGGAAACCTTAGCGATTTTAGTGACATTGGTGAGCCAGAGAAACAACTTAACCTGCCATTTCATCAGTGTCCTGAGTGCCACAACCAGTACAGTTTTAGCATACTTTTCCTAGTTCAAGAGGGTAGTTCTCTAGTTGAGCCTGAGCATTCGGACATAACTTTCTACTGCAACTGTTCTCAGTCCTGGGATCGTGCTGAGGTTGAAGCTTGGACTGTTGATAGTGAACCCGAAGGAAGTCCTGCCTTTTCGAGTGTGACGGTTGTTCCGATTCAAGGTTCTCTTCGTTTGTGCAAGTGACCACTGGAATCGAACCGTGGGTGTCAGTTAAGCATAGCAACTGTCCCCTTGATAACTACTTCCCCTGAGGCACTAGTGAATTCACGTATACCCAACAGGCGGCAGCCCGGCCTCAGGCTCCGCTGTCTCCAGGCTCTGTTTATCAGCGATCCTCTGCCCTCTGAGTGGTGGTTCCATGATCTCTGCTTTGGATCTTCTCCGTGGTTCGTTCCTTGCTTCTCTCTTTATCTCTCCAGTGTGTGGATCTCCGGATTCCCCTGGCCTCACGAGTTCTTCTTCTAACCTGTTTGATTGGATTCTGCTCCTCGGTTCCAAATAGGACGGTATTTCGATCAAAAGTACGGCGCTTTGCCGGTTTCAGCTCCTTTAACCTTTGTCTGTAACTAGTACTGTCTGGAAGTCCGTATTGGCTCACCTTCTGCGGGAATTGGAGACGGGTGGGTGGGACTCTATCCTGGTCTAAGTCTAGCCTTTCAAGCCGTTTGTGAAATTTGTCTTCGATCTATTGGTTTTATTGCTCATTGAATCATTCTGTAATTGACAGCTAAATTTTTTTCTGCAGCTGTGCAAAAGTCTTCAAAAAAGGGTTAAAAGTTCTAGACTCGGAACAGGTGGATTTGTGCATTTACTAACCGTGAGATTACATGAGTCTACACCATAGGCAAAGGCACAAAGTAGGCATAGGTTACTGATAGGTGCACTATTTCCCCAACAGACCAGTGACTGTAAATAACTAGGACTTAGCTCTCAAGTCTAAATTGAAACTAGGCCTTTGGAGTGTCACCCTAGCGGGCTGTGATTGAAACTTGGACTATTTTAGGAACACCACATAGGCTAGTAAACAGCTTTCCGTTTGGTATCTTATTCTATAATTTCTTGGATTACGGTAGTGTCAATAATTGCTTGGATTACCGTAGTGTCGTTTGTATTGTGAGTACCGAATTCTGAATTGTTCTCCGTTACCAATAAAT
This sequence comes from Trissonchulus latispiculum, assembly GCA_030248195.1. Classification (NCBI taxonomy): domain Eukaryota; kingdom Metazoa; phylum Nematoda; class Enoplea; order Enoplida; family Ironidae; genus Trissonchulus; species Trissonchulus latispiculum. The sequence continues at coordinate 39,787 of JASAND010016014.1, forward strand.
TGTATATATATATATATATATATATATATATATATATATATATATATATATATATATATATATATATATATATATATATATATATATATATATATATATATATATATATATATATAATATATATATATATATATATATATATATATATATATATATATATATATATATGTATATATATAGCATCTCTCTAGAGTATTGGTTGAAACAGTATCTCCGCTGAGTAGGAGTTAGGGTTACAGGTTCATAGGTAACACGTTCTGTATTTCTTAATTAGGAAGCTAGTTGAACTCATAGACCCTTAGGCGGACCGTCTGGGTTAGGTTAGACCAACACTAGGCTTAATCTTTAGACCTAAAAGTAGAACTTATCTCCTAGCCGTCTGCCGCTGTAGCGAAAACTAGTACAAGCGACCCCGACCCCATTTAACAGATTCTTGGACTCAGTTTGAGGTCCTATCGTTACACACGGCATGTTATTAGGCTTTGATTCTATTGCCGAGTCCTTTTGTCCTTTTTTCTTTTTGGTCCTTTTCTTCACTTAAGAAGGGAAACTCTACTCTTTTACCTTCTCGCTGAGTTGTCAAGCCTTTTTGCCATTTCTGGACAGGAGTGCAGGGATGGAAACTGGGTCATGGGTCGTTTGGGTCGCTATTTTTGCTTCGGTCACTAATTTTGGATAACCTTTGTTTCAGGATAGGTCTGCGTCAAGCTTCGTATGGGTAATTTTGGGTCTGGGTCACAGTGATCTTGCCAAATCTTTAAAGTTTCAATTTCGTGGTGGAAGTTTAGCTAGGTGTAAAGGTAAACCCACCAATTCTGAAAAATTTTCGCGCCTTCGGCGCGATCACTGACTTGCTCTGCCCTTCTATATGAGTCAGACTACATGTGAGAAGCACGTATACCTAGGTGGACACATTTCGGTCGATTTTAAAAGTTTATAGCATCAGCCACTCAGGTCTCAAAATGGCCGGCAAAATGCTCCAGTATCAATTATTTTTTCAATTCAATCATTATTGAAAAAGTAATAAAAAGTTTCCAATTTGAGCTTATCTTTAAAATGCTAAGGTAGCTAAAAGGTTTTAAAGTGTTTTAAATGCATAAAAGCCTACAAATGCTTTCATAAAAATTTTGGTTCCTAGGCTTCCTTCTGTGACTTCCTTTTATCAAGCTAAAACTTTCAATTTTTGAAAAATTTTAAACTTTTGAATTTGTATTCCCCAGTACAATATTTTAAGATTGTTAGTAAAAAATCAAAAGTTAGGGCTTATGATAAACATGACTAAATAAATAAAGGCTTTGGCAAAGATACCTCGTCTCACATTTTCTTTAAATAATAAACCTTGTCTGGGGTTGTGCATATATATTTACTAATTCCAAATTGAAAACCGCCGGTCCATGTTTAGCTGGTTTTTTGTAAGAAAAACAGACTATTGATCTAGTTTCACAAAATGAGTGGAATGTGCTTATTCTTGCATTTTTCTAAAAATTAAGAAAGAAAGTTCAAAATCTCTGCACAATGGGACAATCTTGGTAAGGGTCAGTCTGTGTAACCTTATTCTACTGGGTAATTTGGGTCTGGGTCACAAAAATTCTTGGATCAGTTGGGTCAAGGTCACTAAACCGATTGGGTCATTTGGGTCTGGGTCACTAGATTTTAAGATTTTATGGGTCACCTTGGGCCTGGGTCAATATGGCGTTTGGGTCGAGTGGGTCTTGGGTCATAAAAAGTGATCCAGTTTCCATCCCTGGTACTATGTACCTTTTCCATTTTTCTAGGGGGTATAGCCGTCGGGGGGGGGGCTCTAGCCTCCGTCCTCCTCTACCCCCCCACCCTCTATTCCCTGTCGGCGAGCACTTCTGTGAGCGAGCTTTCATCGATGCAATCCCTACATGTGCTACTGGCGATAAACGTAAAGCTCTACTCCAACTGCGTCTCCACCAGTCAATTAATGTCACACCTGCCGATGAGCACATAAACTGTATTATCTCTGACCACTGACCATTATACAGTGTTCATAGAAACAAGTTAAGTTTCGTACAAACTTTTTATTTTCGTTTTCCGGAATTTCTTTCTGGGATGAAGTTAACACAAAAGAAAAGTTCAAAAAGTCAAAAAGTAAAGAAATACACAAATATGCTCGCGCGATGCACGTGATGTGTCAAAAGTTCGGATAGATTTCGGGATTTGAGAATAGATTTGCAAATACAGCAACAACAGGAATTGTGAGAAATTATATTATAAACGGTAAATTAGAACTAATAAAAGAGAAATACTGATACACCTGATAGCTTAACTGTTGACTTCCGAGGAGTTCGAATTATTCTGTTCCATCCAAGTATCGTACATATGCTTGCAAACATGGCCGGAACTTGTTTACGACTTTTGTAGCATCCGTTCCGATGTCTGCATAATCCTGGGCTTAGACTTCCTTTGCTAGTTTGCCGACCAAACTGGCGCTATGGTGCTTTATTTGAATTAATGTTCAATTCAGAGTGCGTTGGTTTAAGATGTTTTATTTATATCACATCGCGAGAACCTATTCTTCATATGAATTCTGAGCGGCACCTGTTGTTTATTCAATGCTCATTTTAGGTGTCTGCATCCGCTCTGGTTTAACAAAAGGCTCACTTCTTTAAGAGCTCCAAAGTTCACGACTCATGAGAAAAGTTAGGAGAATGGTGTATACATGAAGAGATGAGAGATGAGAAGAGATTCTAGAGATCTCCTAAACCGGCTCTTATCATAGACATAGGCCTTCTTAAGGTGCTGGTTCGAGTATTTGCAACAAACTTTGACAGACTGTAATTTACATAATTCTTCGATTTCAACAATAATTCTTATATCATTTTAAAGCTTAGATTGTGCTTCTTAGAAGTGGGTAGAGGTACAGCTGTCTTATTGCACCTGTTCGACTTGAACATGCGAAAGCAAGAAAATAATTTTTGAACATGGATTTTTCGAAGTGTGGAAAGCTAAAGAAAAGCGACTAGTTCAGGGTTCAAAAGAAACGTCTTGCCGAGGGCTATTTTTTGCTGAAATTAATGATAATTTACGCTCCAGATTTTGAGAAAAATGTAAGTCTTGTCCGATTTTCGTCAAAATTTTCAAGCTTGACGCTTATTTCTCTCAAATAGAAAGACAAAACGCGAGACCATGAAAAACATCCGCCGGCAATTGTTCCACAAATGCGTGTGTTAAGCCGCTTTCTAATTGCTTGCATGAGTTGAGAGAAATGCATATTCAAAACAATCCGGTTACGATTTTCAAAGTTTCCTATTTTGTTACTGTGCTTAGGTGGAAATGCCGTGAGAGCTCGCCGTTTCGTATAAAATGTCGCTTAGGAGTACAAACGTGGATAATACTTGATCGATGGACCATCCATAATAATCAATCCAGAGTCTCTACTGACTACTGAAAGATTAAGGCCAAAACCCGTGTCTTTCCACCAAAAATACGGGACTGTTAATGTTAACATTAACGAAAATTAGTTATTCTGTAAGTTTTAGCTGATTTTGTAATGTATTAAAGCCGTAGAAAGTAGAAGCCGTTTGCGCATGTAGAAACATAAAATTTTAAGTGTTTTGACACAACGTTACTCACAGACTTACTTAGAATCGTCGGCTACGTTGAGACTTTGATAGCATTTTGTACCTATGCATTTTACGCAAACACACACATTTTAAACGTTTTTGACAATTAGTGAAGGAATCGTATATAGCCGAGTAAGCAATGAAATCTTCATTTTGCTATGTCGTTGCATGCCTACTTTTATTTTATGGAATGAGTCAACCGGCCTAAATATCCGCATTTACAAGTCCCTTCGCAAAGCGACAGTTCTAATCTTATTTCATTTCCAGATGTAGTCTACAAAATGAATTATCGTCTGAATATAAACAGCTTCAGCAATTAGGCCTGACTGTTTTTCCGTTTGGAAACAAATTCTACTTAGCTCCCGGCTAAGCATGACATATCATTAGGCTTCGGTTCTATTGCCGATTGGATTGGGAATGCCCTCAATCGATCGATTAATCTCAATGAAGTGGCGTTATAGACTCAAGTTATATAACCTGTTGGCTATTATAGGAAATCGTGTTCTTCCTTTCTGAATCTCAGCATACATTGACACAGGGTTCGATCCGCGGGTTTAACCTGACTTCGGTGATGGACCTACCTGTTAGCAACAGCTGGCTAATGTTTAAAGTTTTGGCACGACAGTAAAAAC